>PVJD01008368.1:0-73338 GCA_004026545.1 Mormoops blainvillei
GGGAGGGAGAGGGGCAGAGGCTGCCTTCGGTGCCTGCCCCGGCTCCCTGGGAGATGGGAGACGGGCAGTAGGGATGGTCCCTACTCCTGCTCAGGGCTGGGCATGAGGTGTCCTGGCTGGGTGTGGCCATTAGTCTGACTCTCTTCCCTAGTGTCCCCTTACGCGTGGACTGTGCACCCCAAGGCTGCGTTGGCCGGGAGTTGACTGCGGAGCCTGACTGCCAGGACTCCTGTCTGGTGCTCTAGCGGGTGTCTGGATAGGATGACAGAGTGATGCTGCCGGCAGGGTCCGGGGACAGAGGGAAGGAAAACATAAGGCCAGGCAGGGAGGGAGAGTGGATGCTCCTTCAGCGTAGCCCACCTGAAAGTGGGTCTGCTCTGGGGTGTAGTGGTGCCCCTGATGGGGTGGTGAGAGCTGGGTGGGTGCAGCTGGACTGGGTGGGCCGAGTCCCCCACAGAGGAGGGGGAGTCTCTTTGGGCGTCGTTCTGCTGGGTGAGTGGGTGGTGCGTGTGTGATGTGTGTGTGAGTGACCGAGTCTGAATGTGCCCAAGGGGGTGTCTGAGGAGGTGGGGGTGGAGGGTTCTGTGCATCTGTGAGGCAGTGGTCACCTCCAGCGGCGGCGGTGGTGGGGGTCTCTAGGATTGAGCCTTCCCAAGTCACTGACTCATAGGCTGACCTTATCTGTACCTCAGTTTCCCCTCAGGTGGAATTCTCACAACTCTGTAAGGCAGGTAACTTTCATCTGCCCGTTTTGCAGATGAGCAAACTGGCTCAGAGAAGCCAAGTAGCCTGCTCGAAGTCAAATCAGACCTTAAGCCGTGGAGTAATTTTTTCTAAGACAAGGTACTTCCCCGCTGCCTCCAGGGACTCTGGAATTCGGCACAGGCGGCAGGTCCCCGGCCTCACCCAGTGCAAGGCGGAAGGCCAAGGGAGACAAAAGGCCATGTCCAGAATACTTGCCCTGACCAGCAGGAGACCCTGCAGTCCTCTGCCTCCCACTTGGCCTTTCTCCCTGGAGCATTTGGGGCCTCAGAGCTTCGGGGCTGATGGTGGGACGGTGCTGTGCTGAGCCCCAGCGTCCCAGCAGGAAATGCCCCACCTCTGCACTGCGGCCACCGGGCTTTATCTGAAGTTCCTGCACTGGTTTAGGACCTCAGGCCAAGCAAGGTGATAGGTCAGCAGCAAGATCTCCACCTGCTGTGGGTCCTATGGCAAGTCCGGGGCACAGGCTGACTGGCAGGATGGGGATGGTGGGGCCTGGGGGTGTTAACCTGTTCTGGCCTTGGGCTCGTGGTGGCACCTTTCTGAGCCCATCCTAAAATGAGGATGATGGTGCTAATCTCAGCCCACCCACCGCCAGGAAAGGGCTTGGCGTGTGAGGACTCCTGGCTTTCGTGAGGGGGGACCGAGAAGGAAAGTGGCCAGGAACGTGTTAGAGGCCACAGAGATTATAACAGCACCAGGGCACCTGACGGGGGCAGCCACTCTCCTGCCTTTACAAGTATGAACTTATTTCATGCTCACCACAACCCCGGGAGGTGGGGCTATTACTACTCCCATTTCACGGATGGGGAAACAGGCACAGAGAGGTGAAGTAACTACTCCAGGTCACACAGCATTTACGCAGCAGAGTCAAGACCGATGCCCAGGGAAGCACTCTTAACCAGTGCGCGGCCTGCCTCTTGCTCAGGGGTATAGGGAAGAGGGGCACCGGGGACCCTTTGCCCTCTTTGCCACAGCTCTCAGTACCTCACGTCTGTCCAGTTTGGAAGCGGGCAGGGCCTGCGGCCCAGAGATGCGGGGAGCTCCTGGAAGTGCAGAAGCCTGTGGCAACGGGAGCCCGCAGCTGAGGGGTGAGGCAGGAGGGCACACAGGGCCGCAGCGTACCAGTGGGCTGGCTGTTCAGCGCACAGGGGTGTCCGGGCGGGTGGGGTGCATGAAATCACCAGGCTCGTGAGGCTGCAATGGTTCCGAGGGGACCCTTTTTCTAATCCGCACGCAGCTGCTCTGTGGGTTGCACCTGCCACTGGGAAACCCAGGCTCCTTCGGAACCAAGGAGACGGCAGGGTGTGGGTAAGAGAACAGGGCAGCTTGGGTGTAGGGTCCCAGGCCCAGGAGACGGACCCTCGACCGAGCAAACTGGAGGAACTGAGCTGGGCTGAGTTCCTGTGAGAACCACCCCGACCAGCATTGACTGGAAATGCCACCCCGGAAGCACTTAGTTGAGGACATGTGCTACAGTGTTTGTGCTTTCTTCCTGCAGAGGGGTGGGAGACAATTGGGCAAGACTCTGTCCCCAACCCTTGCGAGATGGCAGTCAGGGGCAGGGAGCCACAGGGTCCTTGCCAGGAGCCCTCGTACCCCACTAGGGCCAAGGCCACACAGTGGCCTCTACAGCCAAGGTCGCAGCACTGTCCTGAGGTCGGAGGCAGGAGGGTGTCCTAGGAAGGGGGCTGGTGGCTGGAAGCCAGGGCTAGGGTCTGTGCTGGGCCCAGGTTGCTCCGGTGAGGGCTGTGAACGGAGCCCTGGTGAGGTCGGGCAGAGGGAGAGGTCACGCAGGAGGCCAAAATCCTTCCTTTTATCTGAAAAGCTGTGCATGTGTCTTTGGGGTGGGACAGCCTCCGTGGGCCCCGGCTCCATTGCTTCTGATGAGTGGCCTGGACAAGCCTTTGATGCCTCTGAACCCCACCTTCCCCATCCACAAAATGGGGATAATAGTCACCTCCACGCTGCCCCGGCTGCTGTGAGGGTCAGAGGAGATGATGTCCGCACAGGTGTCCTACCTGGGATCCGGCAAGAGCAGGTGTTCAACGCGGGCGAGTCCTGCGTCGCCTCCTGACTATTGGGGCCAGGTGCCGGCCTGAGGGCCGCGTGTCAGAAGCAGGAGCCAGGGCATTCGGGGGTTACCTGTCAGGCTCCGGGCGGAGTTCAGCAGGGCAGCGTGGGCAGGAGCCCTGCTTCCCCAGCCAGACTCCAGCCTGTGGTCTTGACCTCCGTAAGTACCCCTGCTGGCAGCCTAGAGGGGCCCAGCTGCCCAGAGTCTGTCTTCAGAGGGACTAGTGACCCTGTAAAAAAAAAAAAAAGTGACTTTTCTCAAAAATTGAGGTCAAATCCAGTTACCAGAAATTCATCCAAGGCCCCGGCCAGGTAGCTCAGGAGGTTAAAGCATTGTCCTGGAACACCAAGGATGTAGGTTCTATCCATGGTCAGGCAGGGCACATACAAGAATCTACAAATGAGTGCATGAGTAAGGGAACAACAAATCAGCTTTTCTTTGTCTCCCTCTCCCTCTCTCTCTACAATCAATACATAAAAGAATTAAATCAAATTAAAAAGTGAGAGCAAAAAAAAAAAAAAAAAAGGAAAAATTCATCCAGTTCTTCTGTCTGGGACCCCCACTGTCCTGATGATAAGAGGAGCCTCACTGCACCTTGGGGCAGGGGCTGCGGGGTGAGGGGGTTTCTCCCAGGTGGGGCCTCTGCTTCTCTGGCTCCTCCCCACCTGCCAGCGCCCAGCTCATGCAGTTCATCCAGTTCCTCAAAGCCCTGTTCAGCTGGACCCTGTACACTTTCTTCTTTTCACTTATTATTATCCCTAATCCTTGTGATGATAACACATTTTTTAAAAAGGGCTTTCATTTAATCCTCACGCCAACCCCATTTCACCAATGGGGAAACTGAGGCTCAGAGAGATGAAGCAGCCCACTCAGGCCTTCTGATGCCTCTCCCTTCAACATGAGTGTCGAGCCCTGGCAGGGGAAGAAGGTGAGTGTAGCCTGTGCTCCTGGGGACTCACGGTCACCCGTGTGAAAAGCGGACTCGGGCAGCGAAGAACTGCCTAGCAGGCCGGGAGTCGAGAGGGGCCGCAGCCCCTGTGGGTTGGTGGGCGCAGGCTCTGCGGAGGAGGGTGGGGCGGAGGAAGTCACGGCAGGAGATGGAGGTTCAGGAGGAGGGATTCAGGGTGACTATCTGGGGACAATGCCTGCGTGTTCAAACTGTCAGGGCATTTCGGAACCCGAAACGTCTTCTGTCTCCCTGTTCCCAAGACTGATTCTGTGGTGGTGGTGGGGAGGCCTGGCCTCTGTATTTGTTTCTTGAAACTTCAGTGGGATCTTTGCTTCCTTCCGGGGGGGTCCAACCCGCAGCCTGCATAGGATGGCTGTGAATGCGTTCCAACACAACATCGTAAATTTACTTAAAACCTTTTTTTCACTCATCAGTTTTTGTTAGCATTTGCGTGTGTGACCCAAGATGATTCTTCTTCCAGTGTGGCCCAGAGACGCCAAAAGTTTAGAGACCCCTGCGCTACACCCTGTATCTGGCCGGGTCTGACACAGGTTGCAAGCAGGTGCCTGGGGAATGGATGAGCTGGTGACAGGGAAGCCTTGGGGAGGGCATGGTCACTGCAGCCAGGTGGCCACAGCTGCCATGGTAGACGCAGACTCCAGCCTGAGAGTGGGACTTGACCTTGCACCCCCCCAGTGTGGCCCTGGGCCAGTCACCTCCAAGTGTCTCTCCCCGAGCCTCGGTCTGGCATTTGTAAAATGAGCAGCAGACATCCTGGCAGGTCGAGATCAAATGAGCTGGAGCACGTGAATGCCGGATGGCCAGGGCACGGGGTCGAGGCCCCGGCGGCTCATCCCCAGCAGCGCTTAGCTGGGCACAGAGGAGGGCGGGTGACGGGACAGGAGGGGCTCCCAAGGGAAGGGCTGAGAGGTAAGGGGGAAGTCGGTCAGGGGCAGGTCAAGGGCAGGAGCAGTTTGGCTTTGATGGAACATGGGCCTAAAGCTTGGCTGGGGAGTCTTAGGACCCTCGTGCCAGCAGGAGCCCCCTGCCCGGGTGCCTGGTGTATAGAGACCCTGGGAGCAGAGGTGGGCTTGCCTGATCTCTCTCATCCCTCAGACAGGGGGCACTCCCCTGTGTCCCCCCACGCCCTTCTTGGGCCGGGCTGCACAAACCTGCCCAGCTATTTGGTCTCCCTCCTCTTCCTCCTCCGGGACCTGGCGTTTGCTCCCCCTCAGCTTGGGCTCCCCCAGAGTGAGGTCAGCTTGCCCTGCACGGAGCGGGGGGAGGCCGGGTGGGTCGGCTCCCTCACCTCCTGGGTGGAGAAGAGTCTGCCACTGCCAGGGTCCTCCAGGCCCGGGATGACCTCCCCCACGCAAGCCAGCCTCCCAGCCTTGCATCTGGGCTCATCATGTCATTTTCCCTGGGACAGTCTGAGGCTCAGAGAGGTTGCTGGGTCATCCCTGAGGCTGCACAGCCGGAGAGAGTGAAATCAGGGCAAGGAGCCCGGACAGGCTGCTCCTCTGGACAGCCAGCGTGGGGGTGGGGACCGGGGTGTGTCGCTGGGGGGCAAAAGGAGCGAGCAGAGTCAGACCCGAGACCGGGGGAGTGCCGAGGCGGCCTAGGCAGAGAGAGTTCAAGCCCGAGGGGAGAGGGAGAACGGGACGGTCCCGGCCACGGGGAGGAGGCGGAAGCAGGGGCTTGTCTTGGACTTTCTATTTCAAGTCCGATCAGTGCTCTAGCGACTCAGGATGGGCTGGGTACTTCAGTCGGCCCGGCATGGGGTGAGGCAGTGCCCTTGAGACGCAGAGGGCAGCTGGACCCGGCTCTGGCCCTTTGCCCCCCTCCCAGGGCCTCACATGGACACTTGGCCATTTGCATCCTATCTCACCTTGCAGGTAAGAAGGCCCTGGAAGCTGATCTGTGCTAGGCTCAAATCCCAGCTCTGCCGCTTCTTAGATGTGTGACCTTGGGCGAGTCAGCATCTCTCTGCCTCAGCTTCCCATCTGTCAGACAAGGATATCAGTAGCATCTATCCCATTGGGCTGTTGTGAAGATCAAATATGATAACACTTATAAAGCGTTGAGAACAGTGCCAGGCGCATAACGACCGCCCAGTGGAAACCTGGGCGGTTGGTAAGGAAGCCCACTAGCACAGGGCTATGGGGTTTCATGGCTTCGGGTCTCCCTTCCATTCTGCAACCTGCTCCCCACAAAAGAAAGGCACAGATTCCTCACATCTACATGGCCCAGTGGTGGGACCCTCATTTGGGGTCCTGGATTCAGTCTCCTCGAGGGGACAGAGGTGGGGAGAAGGCTCCAGTGTCTCCCAGGCCTCTCCTATACTTCCCCATCTTTTGTAGGACCTGAGGCTTGGGGTGGGGGCGTCGGAGCTGAGGAGGACAACACCCCTCATCCCAAATTCTCCTGTCCCTTCTTCTCTTGGGGTGGCCTTCCCTGGAGGCATCCCCACTGGCACAGCAGCTGGGTGCCCAGGCCCTCGAGGGCAGCCATCTTGCTCAGCCTGGTGCGTTGTCATGACAACCTGGAGCCTCCCAGCCCCACTGCAAAGGCCCCTCTGAAAAATTTATCAGGAAAACTTCCGTGTTTAAAAATTAACCATGGGATTGAAATATTAAAGATGAGCTACTTTGGGTGAGGCAGAGGGCAATGGACTTGGGGGGAGAGGAGCCAAGTTCTTTCATCCTGACAGGATGGCATCTGCCCAGTACCCCAGCTTCCAGGCGCCCCCCCATCCGCTCCAACCCACTGCACCCCTGTCTGCGGAGTCTGAGGTCTCCTTCTTACATCAAGGCTGGGGTCAGGGTAGGGAGACAGGAAGGAAGGCACCCACTTAAGGAGGCTCCCAGGGTCACACTGCACCCCACCTCCTGTTTACCCTGTCCCGTAATACTCCTGAGGACCCCTTTAGTCCACCTGAGGGTGGGGTGGCCCTGCCAACAGCAGGGAGGGCCTGGCCTGAGGCAGTGGGCAGGCCAAGCTGCCCCTCTCCACCCTGGCTGCTCCTGGACACTGCCCCAGAGAGGGTGGGCTAGCGCCTGCCCCCTACGCTGCTCAGTGTGCCCTGACCCAGAGGGCAGAGTGGGCTGAGCCCCGGTGTGTGCACTCCGGCCCTGACCCCCAGGAAAGGAGCAGAGTCTTGCACAAAGCATCTTTCCCCAGATGGTCCTCACAGCTGCTGGACTGGGCCCTTCCCTGGGGCCACTCTCTGTCTGGGGCTTCCCCAGTTCCCACCTTCAGGCCTCCCCAGGTTGACCCTCCCTCTGCCCTCTCCTCACCCCCCAGCCTGTCCACCTGGCCCAGGTGAGTTTCGTCATCCCAGCCTTCAACTCCAACTTCACTCTGGACCTGGAGCTGAACCAGTGAGTGTGGCCTTGAGCCTGGGAAAAGGGGCTGCAGATGGGTGGGCAGGGCATGGAGGGAGAGACTGGGCTGGGGCGGAGGGTCTGCCTCCTAGCCAGGGCGGGACCCAAGCCTGACCCCATCCCACGAATGACGTGTCCTCCTTCCTGCCCACTCTGTTTCAGTCACCTCCTCTCTTCGAAATACGTGGAGCGCCATTTCAGCCGGGAGGGGACAACCCAGCACAGCACCGTGAGTGCCTTTGGAAGGGGACAGGGAGTTGGAATGGAGGGACAGGAGGCCACTGGAGATGGGGTTCTGGGGTGTACGTTACACTTGGGATGAGACCAGCCCCTCAGGACCCTCCATTTCTCCCCACTGTGGAGGTTTTGAGGGTCGGAGTCGCAGTGGCTTGTCAGAGGGGGTGTGGTGCCTGGAACTACCATTGCCCAGCTCCTGAGGCCTGGCCCCAGCCAGCCTCTCTGCAGGCATGGAGGCAGCCGAGCGCCGTCACTGCTCCCCGCCCAGACATTCTGGGAGGGGGCAGCTGGGGAAATGCCCTCTCACTCTGCACCAAGACCCTGGGAATTCCAGGCCGCCTGGGGTAGCAGGGTCCCAGTCCTGGAGGCTCAGGGACCCAAGCAAAGATGAATGAGTTATCTATAAATAGCCTCTCCCCTCCCCCAGCCTGTTCAGTAACTGGAGCACAAGTAATTCTGCAGGAAGCAGGGGGGAGGGGTTGCTGGTCCCCTCTGACCCAGGATCCGGGACCAGGAGGACACACGCTGCTCACAGTTCCTCGGACAGAGACCACGTGTCCAGGGGTGGTCCGCTGAGGCAGTGGCATCTGTGAACACACTGTGTGTGAAATTGCGTGTGCATGTTGGGGCTGAGTCCATCTCACTGAGTGAGAATGTCCACACTAAGTGCTTGGAACGGCGCAGCACAAAACAAGTGCGACAGGGATGCCAGCTATTCTCCTCAGAGGAGCCTGGGGTCCCTGCGGCAGCCCCAACGAATGGCTCAGAACCACCGAGGTAGTCCAACTTCCTCATCGTGTCGGTGAGGTGGAGGAGGCCCGAAGAGGGTGAGGAAGCCGCCCAGGGCGAAACGGCACAGTAGGGGCACGGCCCTCAGCAGAGCCAGGCCCTAGAAGCCCTGGCGCACCCAGGACAGCAGCCACCCGCACATGGGCACCTCCAGCGGCCCTCATCTGTCCCCTTGCCTTCCTGCCAGCGCAGGGGTCGTGTCCACTTATATTCTGCCCCTACAGGGTGCTGGAGACCACTGCTACTACCAGGGGAAGCTCCGGGGGAACCCCCATTCCTTTGCCGCTCTCTCCACCTGCCAGGGGCTGCAGTGAGTATGGGGGGGGGCGCTGGGCCACCCAAAAAGGCCCCCAAACCCGGGCCTGGGGACAGTGGGGAGCTGCGCCTCTTTCTCTGCAGCGGGGTCTTCTCTGATGGGAACTTCACCTACGTCGTGGAGCCCAGAGAGATGGCCCAGCCTCAGGAAGCCCCCCAGGTGAGCCTTCCTGGTCCCCTCTGACAGCCCCACCATATTCGTCCTGATGGCTATCACTGCCCCCTCCTTCTCCTGCCTTGGTAACCTCAGCCTCACTGCCCTCAGCAACCCCAGCTCTGGTTCCCGCCTCCTGTGCCCCCCGCTCCAGTGTCCCCCAGGTAACCTCCCACTGGGCTCCAGTGTCCTCTGCCCCTGTCTCTCAGGGCACCCCCAGGTCTTGACCCCGGAATCTGAGCGTCTGGGAGATCGGATCTGACATGGGAGCTCTGGCCAGCTCTGGGTCACTCTGAGGTGGGGCAGGAGGAAGGGCCGGAGCTGTCTCCCCCCACCCCACCCCCGGCTGGGCTCCGAGCAGACCCGTCGGCTTTACAAGAACTAATTTTTCCTCCTTTCAGGGACCCCTTCCCCACCTCATTTACCGGACCTCTCTCCTCCCAGCCCCCACCAGATGCAGGGAACCAGGTAAAGGAGGAAAAGTGGGGCTGGGGGCGGGGGGTGGCTGTGCCTCCCTCACCTGTCCCTTCCTCCAGGCTGTCTGTTCGCTGGCCCTGCCCATTCTGCTCCCCTGAACCGGCCGAGGCTGAGAAGGAAAAGGCAGGTACGGGGCCCACACAGGCCTCAGGCTGCAGAGACCTCAGGCTGTGGCCCAGAGCAGAAGGACGCCCCTCTCCATGACTGGGGCAGAGGAGAGCTCAAACTGCTGTGGCTGGGGGCCCGGGGCCGTCTCTGGGAGGCAACCCTCCCGCCCCTCTCTAATGCCAGCGCCCGCACACATCCCTATGGTGGGCTAACGGGGCTGCCTGCCCTTACACCGAGGATGGGGAGGGGTACCCCCACCAGTGGGGGTCTGGCATTGTCCCTGGCTGGAGTCCAGCCCCCTAAGTCTGTCCATGGCTTGTCCATGATGCCAGGCATGGAGGGGACTGATCCCAAGCGCCCACCCCCTGCCAGGTCCGCCGGGGCCACCCTACGGTGCACAGTGAGACCAAGTACGTGGAGCTGATCGTGATCAACGACCACCAGCTGGTGAGTCCCCAGGCTGGGGGCGACTCAGGGAGGAGGTGCCGGAAGCAGCCTTGCCCTCCACCTGCTCTTTCTCCAGTTTGAGCAGATGCGACAGTCAGTGGTCCTCACCAGCAACTTTGCCAAGTCTGTGGTCAACCTGGCAGACGTGGTGAGCAGTCCTCCCCCTTCCCCCCTCTGTCACCCCAAACTCCCCACCCGGCCACATACATCCACGGGGCGAGCCCTCTGGGGCACTGTCGGCCACTGACCACGCCACTTCCTGGAGGCGCAGACTGGAGCCCTTCTCCAGCTCTACCCCCTACACCCACGCCCACCCTCCAGCTTTCTCCCCACCTTCTCCCGTCTGGGCCCAGATGTATAAGGAGCAGCTCAATACCCGGATAGTGCTGGTTGCCATGGAAACGTGGGCAGATGGGGACAAGATCCAGGTGCAGGACGACCTCCTGGAGACCCTGGCCCGGCTCATGGTCTATAGGCGGGAGGGCCTGCCTGAGCCCAGCGATGCCACCCACCTCTTCTCGTGAGTTCCCCACCCCATGCCTCCCGCCAGCGCCTGCTGGTGGCGGCCGTGCTCAGGGTTACTGAACACCTGCTCTGTGCCAGGTGCCCTTGCAGGGTTTGGGGCTGGTCAGTCTTATCTTGTACCTGCCCCAGCCACTTGCCAGACGCTGAGCACCCTCCCCTGCATCTTAAGCTGATGCCCCTTTCCCCACCCCTGGCCACCCATGCCGTCCCCTCTGCCCATCACCTCCCTTTTGTTCCCTCTTCCCTTGTCAAACGGTCCTAACATCCCTTCCTGGGAGGGGAAAAAAATCTGATAGTAGGTCCTTGCAGTGAGAGGTGACCTAATAGGAGCCTCTTATTTGGTTTATGGGCAAGCGAACCCAAAGAGGGGACGGGGCTTGCTTGTGATCACACAGGCTGACACGAAGCGGGGCCCCTCCTGACCTCCCCAAGGAAGGGCTCTTACCTCACAGCCCAGGGGAGCCACTCCGGGTAGGGCAGGAGGTTTTCATGACAACCCTCTCCGTTCCAGAGGCAGGACTTTCCAGAGCACCAGCAGTGGGGCTGCCTACGTGGGAGGCATCTGCTCTCTGTACAGGGGTGGGGGGGTGAATGAGGTGAGCAGTGTGGGGACATAGCTGGGGTAGGGGTGGGAGGGAGAGGGGCTCCTAAGGGCATGAGCCCTGTGCCTTTCGGAGGGATATAGACATCTTTGTGCCCCATCTTCCTCACCCCAAGTACGACAACATGGGTGCCATGGCAGTGACCCTGGCCCAGACGCTGGGACAGAACTTGGGCATGATGTGGAATAAACACCGGAGCTCAGCAGGTATCAACGAAGATCCCATGTGGCCCCATAAGCAGCCTAGACCCACACCCAGCAGCTCCAGGAGTGAAGAGGGTGTCCGTGGGATGGGGGCAGTCATCCACAGTCTCTTATATACACCTGGCTCACCTCTCAGGGGACTGCAAGTGTCCTGACAACTGGCTGGGCTGCATCATGGAGGACACTGGGTGAGTCTGGGGGGACAAACCAGGGGAAGGCCTTGTGCAAGGAGAGTCCCATAGCGAGTACTGGGTGACAGTCTGGACCTGGTGGCCTCGAGAGGTTCAGCTGTCGGAACCACTCAGGATTCCAAGAAACCCAGTTTTCTGCAGTACACTGCACAGGGAGGCCCAGATTCCTCTGCTCGACACCAAAACTAACCAGACTGTAGTGTGCAGTGTCGCCACTGGGCGCCGCCAAAGCCTCGTTTGGAGGCTTTGCTCCTAGGCACTCCAACCTCTGACTCTCGGAGTCCTGAGGTTGCAGAAAGGAAACAGGAGCGACCTCCCCCACGCCCACTCCAGCTTGATGGGCAGGCGGGAGGATTATTTTGCAGTCTTCGAACACATAGATTCTCAGCCTCCCCCAGAGGGTGAACGAGGCTCTCCCAGTGCAGCCTATCCCCAGTCTTGAGAAGGGGCCTAGAGAGTGGGCTGGAGGGGAGGGCGCGGCCGGGACGCTGCGGCATCGCCTCCTTATCCCTACCCAGGTTCTACCTGCCCCGCAAGTTCTCGCGCTGCAGCATCGACGAGTACAATCAATTCCTGCAGGAGGGCGGCGGGAGCTGCCTCTTCAACAAACCCCTCAAGGTACCAGCCCAAGGGCGGGGAACGTGGGAACTGGGCTTGGGTCGGGACCCTGTCAGACTCCTGGCATACCTTCCCCGTCCAGCTACTGGACCCCCCTGAGTGCGGAAACGGCTTCGTGGAGGCGGGGGAGGAGTGTGACTGCGGTTCTGTGCAGGTGAGCGACAAATGCCAGGTGCGAGGCCGGAGACGCGAGGGTGAGTGAGAGGGCGGGTCTAGGTGGGGAGGGTCCGAGCTCGCTCACCTCCCTCCCCTTTTCGCCGTGTCCCTCAGGAGTGCAGCCGAGCGGGCGGGAACTGTTGCAAGAAATGCACCCTGACTCACGACGCCATGTGCAGCGACGGGCTCTGCTGTCGCCGCTGCAAGGTGAGGGGGACCTGCCGCTGGAGCGGCGAGGAGGCGAGACCAGGAGGGACCCAGCTGCTGCCCATCTGATAAGGGGCGGGATTTAGAGAGCAGGGGCCCCTGGAGGCAGCGCAAATTTGGAGGGGCGGGGCTTGGCGCGAAGAAAGCACCAATGGGGAAGGAGAAGGGCAGGGCTTGCAGGGCTTGTTGAAGGCGGGATCACGAGGAGCGGGGCGGGGCACCTGTCGGGAAGCGGTGGGAAGAGAGGGCCTTGTGGGCGGGGCCGAGGAGGCGGGCGAGTGCTGGGTCCACCGGCCCTGCCCTGAGCCCCGAAACGCATCCCCTCCTCAGTACGAACCGCGGGGTGTGTCCTGTCGAGAGGCCGTGAACGAGTGCGACATCGCGGAGACCTGCACCGGTGACTCGAGCCAGGTCTGCCTGGCCTGGCTGCCCTGCGGAACCCCGGGTGGGGCAACCCCTGTCCCTATCGTTTTGGCTGTGCTGAGTGACCGACCACTGTTGTTCGCGCGCCCTCCACTCCGCTGCTGGCGTTACCGCCGCTAATTAACCCGTTTTCTCACCTGAGAAGGGTTTTTCGTGTCTCCCGGCTTTGCTCGTTCAATCATGTTTGTAGTCTCGTTGGTGTTCCCGGCACCTGGCGTGGTCCTGGTGCGTCCTAGAAATTAGAGTGAATGATAGTATTAGTTAACGCCCCATAAGTCTTTCTTGCGCATCAGGCATTTAATTTTCCCAGCCCTGTGAAGTTGGTGCAGGGAACAGGGAGACTGGCAGAGGCTATGGGACTTGCCGACCTGCGTGGTCTAAGTTCCAATAGAGGTCTTTTATATCTTGACGGGGAAGAGCCCTGAACATTAGCCTCCACTTGGGGGGCACTGGGCCACCTCTTCTATCCTCCCTGGGGCCAGCCTCACCTCTCAGTCCTGGGGTTGCTCTGCTCAGCCCAGCTCCTTTCTCTGCAGTGTCCCCCTAACCTGCACAAACTGGATGGCTACTACTGTGATCATGAACAGGTAGGATGGTGTTGGGGTCTCCACCCTCTTGGATCTTCTAGCTCAGCAGTTTGTTGTCTCCACTGTGACCACTCAGTGTGTCAGTCCTTTTTGTCTCCTGTTTGTCTCTTAGGGCCGCTGCTATGGAGGTCGCTGCAAAACCCGGGACCGGCAGTGCCAAGCCCTTTGGGGCCATGGTGAGTCTGGCTAGGAGTGGGAGAAGGGACCCTGGAGGACCCAGAGTCAAGAATCTGGGGAGGGGGCAGGTTCTTGCTAAATATACCCTCCACCAAATGCGTGACTCTCCGAGCTCCCCAGGACCCTGGACAGGGAATGTTGGAGGTGCAGGCCTGAGGTCCTGGGGTGGATTCTGGGGTGACACCTCACATCATCATCTTACAGCGGCTGCTGATCGCTTCTGCTACGAGAAGCTGAATGTGGAGGGGACAGAACGTGGGAACTGTGGGCGCAAGGGGTCAGGTTGGATCCAGTGCAATAAACAGTGAGTTGCTACGGCTCCTGGTTGAGCCTCCCCAGCTCTGGGGCCTGGGTTTTTTGTTTTTGTTTTTTTTTTTCAGAGATGGAGCAGTAGGTTTTCCTAGGATGTGCCTGTGAGTCCTGATGGGAGAATATGTAAAAATATCAGAGTATGGAGAGAGGACAAATTCCAAGTTTAGTAGCTGGGTCAGAGGTCAGACGTAGGGTCCACTGTATCTGCACTGCCCCAACAGGGACGTCCTCTGTGGCTTCCTCCTCTGCGTCAATATCTCTGGAGCTCCTCGGCTGGGAGACCTAGGAGGAGACATCAGCAGTGTCACATTCTACCACCAGGGCAAGGAGCTGGACTGCAGGTGTTGGCTGGGACCATGGCCCGGGGCGGGCAGGTTGCGACTGTGATGGGGTGGGAGCATGGGCGGAGGCTGGCTCTGCTGTCTCTCCAGGGGTGGCCACGTGCAGCTGGCCGATGGCTCAGACCTGAGCTACGTGGAGGATGGCACAGCCTGTGGGCCCAACATGCTGTGCCTGGATCATCGCTGCCTGCCGGCCTCTGCCTTCAACTTCAGCACCTGCCCAGGCAGTGGGGAGCGCCGCGTCTGCTCCCACCATGGAGTGGGTGCCTGGAGGCCAGGGATGGCAGGAGGGGCTTGCAAGAGGGGACAGAGCCTTGCTTACCTTGACTGCCCCCCCCCCCCAGGTCTGCAGCAATGAAGGGAAGTGCATCTGTCAGCCAGACTGGACAGGCAAGGACTGCAGCATCCACAACCCCCTGCCCACGTCTCCGCCCACCGGGGAGACGGAGAAATATAAGGGTGAGGCTGGTGCTGTCCGGGGCAGGGCTCTGTCTTTTCTCTTTGCCTTGCCTGTCCCTGCCAACCAAGCCCTGCCCTCCTCCCCAGGTCCCAGTGGCACCAACATCATCATTGGCTCCATCGCCGGGGCTGTCCTGGTTGCAGCCATCGTCCTGGGCGGCACGGGCTGGGGATTTAAGTAAGAGACACTCACGCCCCCTTCACACCCTGGTGTCCTGGGGGTTATCAGAACCCCAGGCTGTTGGAGCTGAGGGGCCTCTCCGAGAGGTTAGCAAAATCAGAGACTGCACTTCAGGGTCCAAGCCGGTCATAGGGCTTGTTTTAACATTTAAAAGAATTAGTTGCTCACGCTTTAAAAACCCAGAGATTTTACATTAACAATGCCGATTTCCTGCTTCTCTTGTAAAATGAGACAACTGGGCCCTCCTGTGCCTCAGTGTGATCCAGACAGAGAGGAGCTGAGCAGGGCTGCTCAAGACATGGCCTTCTTCCTCCCTCTCTAAGCCCCGCCCAGCCTGTGGCGTTCCAGGCACCTGAGTCTAGGGCTCTGGGGCTGGTCTAAAACCCTCAGGGTGCTAAGGAGGGACCCGAGGCCCAGGGTGACACAGCGGGTTGGTTACATAGCCAAGACTCAAACCCAGGTATCTCTCCCAGGGGCCCTCTGGCCCATCTCTGAGGCAAGGGGTCTCATGGGAGCTAGCAGCCCCTCGCCGAGAGGAGGGGAAGGTCACGGATGGTTTCTTTTTCTTTCTCTCTTTGCCTGTCTTCTCCTTGGCTCCTGAAGAAACATCAGGAGAGGAAGGTATGACCCAACCCAGCAGGGGGCAGTGTGATGCCTGCCACATCATCATTCCTACTGTCCGTCTCCATCTCATTTGCCACCTCGCATTCTGTTGATGGGACCTAAGGGCTGGTTCCTCTACCACCGCTATCGCTGATGTCACCACAGGGGTGGGAGAGCCCCACTCACAGAGGAAAGTCCTCAGCCTGCCCTTGCCACTTCCTCTTGTCCAACCATCCCCTCAGGCCTTGGTCCATTTGCTCCTGCTCCTCCTACGGCCAGACCAGTCCTGGCTAGGTAGACCCTGGCGCTGTGCCCTCCTCCGCCCCCCAACCCCATCCGTGGGAAGGGAGCCTACCTCTGCATCCCATTTGTTTTGTCTTTCATGTCACTGCTGTCTGACTTTTCATCAGCCCCCCTCCCTGGCCAGCCTGTGACTTGCTGCCTCCAGGGCCGAGCACTGACCTCCTGGGGCCCAGCTTGGAGGGGTCTTCCCCTGATGCCCCCTCTCCCTTCCAGGTCTGGAGGGGCCTAAGTGCCACCGCCCCTCCCTCCAAGCCTGGCACCCACGTCTCAGCCCAGAACCGGGAAGCTGCCCCCACCCAGCCATGGAGGGAGGCACCATACAATGTCTTCCAGGGCCCAAGCCTTTCTACTCCTGGCCCCACAGGGGTTTGGATGGGGGGCTGTGGCCCTGCCCTTCACACCACCAGGGTGGACCAGGCCTGGGGTGTTTCCCTCATGGTCCCCCACCCCACCTCATGCGGCTTTGGCCTCGCACACCAACTCTCCCTGTGTGAATGTAGCTTCCATCATCACAGGTTGCCACAGCTCAGATGGTGGGGGGAGGGCTAGAGGGATGCCCTAGTGGGCATGGCCTGGGATGGCCCTTCCTCAAAACCAGGCAGCTGGGACAGGGTTTTAGCTCTCTGGGACTTAGGGAGAGGGGGCTGAAATCCAAAAAAAAAAAAAAAAAATTTTTTTTTAACTTAATCTTAACCTATGAATGTAACTCTGGGGGTGCTGGGGCCAGGGCAGCAGTGGGATGTTTTGCCATTTGTGGGAGGGGCTGGAGGAACTGAGTCATGGCCATCCCCCGGGATGACTACACCAGGAATCTTCTCAATGAACACTGATGTCCCCCAGCCAGGCAGGGGCCGGGCATCCTTGCTTGCTCCCTCCTCTCAGCCCTGCTGAGGTCGGAGAGAAGTTTGAGTGCTGATCCAAACCAAAGCTGCCTGTTCCGTGCCCGAGCCTAGATGATGGGTACGGCAACCACACGTCCCAGATTGTCTTCACTTCTAAAATGACCATCCTGCTGTCCTTGTCAGGATGCATGTATTTGGGGGTCTAGAAAATACAGCCCCTTAAATAAAATGGCACCTTCCCCTTTCCAAGAAGGGTGATTCTGGGGCTGACTCAGGGTTTAGGTGCCCCCTGGCATGGCCTAGCGGTCCCAGGCTGGGCCATCTTTTCCTGGGAGTGCCTCCCCAAGTAGGGAAGGCCAGAGGTCGCCCAGTGCCTGGAGGGTTAGGGGTTCTGCCTGTGATGTGCATGAAGAGGTAGGAAAAGGCAGGTCTCATGTATGATCTTCAGCTTCTAGAAAAGTCCTCAAGGCCCCCGTCAAACCCATTCCACACCTTACCCCCATTGCAGGGCCGAGTAGTAAGTTTACAGTTGTTTCCCCCCTTATGTCCTCGGGTCCCCAGCGCAGTGGAGGCCGAGAGACAGGTGGAGGCCAGGCAGAGCTCCTCAGGCCTCCGGCAAACACAGCCCTGCCCACGGCCTCCCCTCCTGGCCTCGCTTGGGACAGAGGAGCTCTGGCTCCTTGACTGTTGAAGACCAGCCAGCAGGGGCAAGATGGGGGTCAAGCTACCTATGGATGAAAGCCACAAGAGAATGGAGCCCCTCCCCAGGGACCCCCACCCAGGCTCAGCAGGGATTTCTGAACACCCCAGGGGCCTTTGAGCTGCCGATGTTAGTCCCTCTGCTTCTGGGGCGACTTTGAGGAGGAATCACGGAGGGGATGGCTCCCCTTTTTGAGTGACTAGAGAGGCTACAGTGGGGTCCTCAGTACTGAGCTTCAGCTGGCACTGCCCAAGTGAGGGGACGGGTGGAGTACCCCTCTGGCCAGTCCTGCTCCACCAGCACCCCTGAGCTGGGGCAGGGGCAGGAGGGAGAGGTTTGGGTTTTGCACTATTGCTGTGATACCTTAAGGCGCCCCCTGATGGTGCACACGTGCGCACAGGTGGCAATACATCTGGCACAAGCATTTGGATCCACATCTCCGCACAAGTGTGAATACCTCTGCACACATGGACACGGCTGTGTGTGCGCACATGGGGGTGGGGTGGGGTGTGGAGAACTTAAGACTTCACGTGACCAGTCCACGCGGCTCCCAGCTGTCTGCATCCTCCTGCCCCGACCCTGGCAGTGCCCAGGGACGATTGGAGGCTGCGCTGGCCTGGGTCTGGAACTGGCTCCATTTTGCATCCTGTATATATGTCATCTGGGGCTCGGGGTGGGGAGGCACGGACAGAAACATCAATTAAAGACCATGTCTGGGGCTCACAGCAGCCTGTGCCTCTCCTTTCTGTAAATGACGGCGCTGTGACAGGGGGACCCTTCCCTGTCCTTCCTGGCCCTGGAAGGAGCATGATAATGGGTGACGATGGGTGGGGGGAGGATGGTCGCTGAAAGCAGGAAGTGAGCACCTCAGACTGGGTCCTGGGAGGCTAAGACGCAGGGCGTAGGTTTCCGTTCACAGCCAGGAAATACACACAGACTGGGTGGAGGGTCTGGCCCTTCCGCTTCCTCTGCTCTCCCAGCAACCCAACGAAGGTAACTGCCCTCGGGTTGCAGAGCAGAGCAGAGAGGGAGTGAGCCGGAAAGCATCTTACTGACGGCAGGGGACTCAACTTCCCTTTTACAGTCGAAGCCGAGGGGCCTGTGCTCACCTAAAACCACCAGGCTGGGCCGGTGGGCACGGGCTCGTGGGCTCACAGGGAATTTGTTCCTTTCCCACCTCGGCTCCCTCCTGCTGCACCTGGCAGGAGGCCACCGAGCCCGGCTGAGCGCTCCCTGCACCCCCTGGGGCCCAGGTTGAGCCGGATAGGGTATGATTCTTTTTTCTTTTTTAGTGGCTGACAAGTTTACTTTTGAGTTTTACACTGTGCGTTGAAAACAATGTGAGCTGTGCTGAGGTGAGGAAAAGCCCATGTCCCCAGATGTCCAGTTCAGAGCAGGGCAGGACCAGGCCAGGCCAGGCCAGGCCAGCTCCCCAGCAGCTGAAGCAGGACCCCACCTGGTGTGATGATGGGCAGCCATCGTCACTGGTCACTGCTGTCCTTCAGGGCCAGGCTGTGTTGGGGGACAGCACTGGAGCCCCGACTGACCTCAGGACTCCTTTCCACGCCCAGCACAGAAGTGCCCTCTAGGGCTGGCCAAGAACACCTGGGTTCACAGAGGGCCCCCCACAGTAAGTCACTGCCCAGGGACAGTAAGTCTGCTCCACTGGTTCTCAACCTCAAGGCCACCACAGCATCCGTCACTTGTAGAACCTGGCTCTATCAAGACCGCTGAGTGTGACACCACAGAGACCATCAGGACAGGGTCCTTCCAAAGGGAAGTCCCAACCCATGCAAGTCCCTCAGGCCTCTCAGACAACAGCAGGCCCATCTAAAGCCATCAACCCCCACTGCCTGGATGGGGACAGGGCCTACTGCAGGCATCCTGGCGCCTGCAGGCCTGGGGGCTGCTCCGGGCACACTCCACACTCGGCAGATTTTCATGGTGGACTTGAGAGCACCCAGCAGAGAAGGCAGGCCCCGCAGTCAGGCCAGGGGCTGCCCCAGGTGGCCCCACTGCTTGGAGGGGCATGTTGCTGGGCCCCACAAATGGGGCCTTGCCGTCCTCACTCCCTTAGTGGCCTTACTGAAGTGGCAGAACTGCACAGGAAAGCCAAACCTGTCACTGTCCTTAAAGTTCCCAGAGGTTGGTCCCGGAGGCTTCAATCCTCAGCTGCCCTCCGCGTGGCCCCGCCCAGAAGACCATCCTAGGAACGCCGCTCAACCCGGCACCCTGACACACACAAGGAAACAAGGTCCCTCCCATAGGGCGTCTGGTCCAACCTGAGCCCTCTCGGGCAGAGGGCAGCAAAGCCTTCTCTGTGTCTTTCTTTCTCTCTCACCCCTCTGAGCGTCTGCCAGGCACAAACAGGCAGATCCTTCCATAGGGGCGCCCTGCCCCCCAACTCAGCATGTGCCATCTGACCTGGTGTGGCCTCTCCCTGGCCTGACAGAGCAGGGTCACAGAGGGGCCGGGCGGGCGGTGTCCCTGCCCAGGAACAGACAGATATGTGTTAGTCTTATCTTTTTCTCCAGACCACTTTGGGCCTGGGGCAGTGTGGCTCTGGGAGCCCTGCTAATCCAGGGGAAAGATAAGTGAGAGAGGTGGGGACAGGGAACCGGGAATGGAAAGACAGAGAGGAGACACTGGGGACAAGAAATAGCAGCAGTGGGCAAGGTGCTGGGGAGGACGAGCAGCTGGAAGCTCCAGGATCACAGCCAGAGTCAGGACCACGTTTCAAGTGCCCGAGAGCCGCATGTGGCTGGCGGCTACCACGATGGATCGCGGAGGCCAAGACAATGGCCGACGCTATTAAGTAGCAACATTGAAACCCAGGAACTGGAAATAAGGCAGGACAGAAGAGAGAAACAAACTCTAGCGAAATAAACTTGGATCAGCCGCCGGGGATAAGACTCATTAAGGGCAGAGGGAATCTGTGTGCCTTTCTAGAAGGCAAGTGAGGAGTGCAGAGTCTAGAAGGCACAGTCTGGGGTGACTTTGGTAGGACTGGGGGACTGCAACATGACTCAGTGAGAGACTCGGATGTGCCCTGCCCTGAATGTGGCTCTGGCCCCTCGGGACCTTGCTCTAGATAACGTGAGATTTCTATCAGCCTTTTCAGAAGGCAAACCGGAGACAGAGGAAGCCCCAGCCATGAGGTTTGGTGCCGAGGAAGCTCCTTTTGGACAGGTCGGTAAGAGCTTGAGTCTCCACTTTCAGCCTTTGAAGGTGGGGAGTCATTCTCAATCCTGGAGAAACCACAGGCACACTTAAGGGACTATGGTCCTGCGTACCACCCCACGCGGGTCCCCGCGGACCTCCCACCAAACCCAGAAACCCTCGGCACCCCTGGGCCTCTTCGGGCCCTCCGGCATTGAGAGCAAAGGTGGGAAATAAACGGCAGTTAGTGGTGTGACTCGAGCTACTGTCATCGTGTCCTTTAAGGGCCCTACGGTATTACAACCTCGAGATCGTTCTTGGAGACAACTCCCGAAATGAGCACTGGCAGTCCCTGCAAAGGGCAAAAGTGCCCAGGAGGGCCCACGGCCACCTGGACCTTCGGGAGATGAGTGGTCTCTGCTTCGTGGGGTCGATGAGCCCACGAGGCCATGGGTGACATCCTCCACGCAGAGCCATGGCGAAAGCCTTCCACCGGTTACACTCTGAGTTCCAGGTCAGCTATTTATAAGCAGACAAGGTGCCACGCAGTCCAGCCCCAGCATGCTGACATACTGTCATGCTTGACCACGGTTCGTTCTTTGCACAAAGCTCTTCATACGGTCCCTCTGACCATAACTGGAGATCTACCCTCTGGGTGAAGGGACAAGGACAGCATTGTCCTGTATACTCACAGGCTCTGTGCTGTCTCAGGGGCAGCCTTGGCCACTGGGCTCCATCCAGGAGTCCCCAATGCTGCCTTTTTTTTTTTTTTAACTTGAGAGACTGAGAGAGGGCAAGGTATCGATTTGCTGTTCCACTCATTTATGCACTCATTGTTTTCTCTATGTACCCTGACCGGGGATAGAACTCACAGCCTTGGTGTGTTGAGATGACACTCTAACCAACTGAGCTACCCAGCCAGGGCCCGCTGACTTCTTGGGCAATGCTTCAGTTGGGCTCTGAAGTCTTAACTGGCCCACCCCCGACTCCGGCCCCTCATACGCGGTCCTGGCCTTCAGCCACCTGAACCCTGCCCACTTGGCAGCCTACAGGCTCCCTGACAAGTGTCTAACCAGCTGCCAATCTCTATTCTCCTCAGAAACCGTCTGCTTCTCCCTGGCAGCTGTAGTGCCCACTTGGGTTTAAAAATAAACTCTCTGTCTGCCTTCCTCCAGCCGGACCCCAGTAACTTCCCCCGGGCTGAGCCTGATCCTGGCTGCCTCTGGAAATAAGATGCCACCATCACTCCAGAGGCCACTGCCAGGAATATATTCCCGCATCTCCGCTGAGGACATCTGCATGAAGTTCATCCCAGGAAACTTGGTTTTGTCATGAGGCACCTGTCACTTCCATAATCTGAGGGTCATTCCTGGGTTGAGGACTTAAGCACAGGAGTGGGGTGGTGGGAGGCAGGGCTCATCTTAGGGAGAGAGGGAGATGCCCAGGGTTGCCCAGGCTAACGCCACCACAAACCACAGTCTCCAGCCTTAACTGGGCGCTCACAGCAGCGGCACAGGTGGACCCATGTTCACCTGGCAGGTGTGCCTCCCGCTCCTGCCATTTCAGCTGGCCTCCTTCGCGCTCTACAAAACTCACCCCCATCCCGCCCCTCCTCACCCAGACACCCTCTGCCCTCCTACAACACAGTCAGTCTGAAACTCCACTCTTCCAGCCATGCTGGAGCCCCACGTTCATCCTTACCAGTGCTCTTGGGTCCTTCCCCCAACCCCTCCCAACGTCTGAGGACATCATCCTGCCACTTACCAGTCCTCTCCCCTGCTACCTTCTCCTTCCCATAACCCAAGACCTCCCAGCCTTCAAGATAAAAACAAAAATCACCCTCCGGCCAGCAGCCCACCCATCTTTATAGCCACATTTCTTGACAGAATTGCCTGCTCCCACTGTCACATTTCCTCATCATTCATCCAGTTCTTGGAGCACGTGCTTGAGCTCGCCACCTCCAAAGTCACCTGCTTCTCCGTCCCATCATCTGGTTCCTGGCAAGGGTCAGCCCCACTCCTCTGGCTGTTTCTCTCCGGCCCCTCCTCAGGTACGGAGCCCTGGCTCTCCCGTCACAGTTCATTTCAGGCCCTTTGGGGCCCGACCTATTTCCAACCTTGGGAAAGTCTTCCAGTTCCTTAAAAAGGTTCTCACCCTTGGACCTTCTCCCCATTTACGACTTCACCCCCACTTTATCTGGTTAACACCTTCTAGGTCTCAATTTCTGTCACCCGCTCCAGAGAGCCAGCCTGGAGTGCTCTCTACCCCACAGGCAGCAGTGGCACCATGGGTGGGGGCGGGGGGCGGTGCTGAGGCTCGTTGTCAGTGTCCCATTCCCAGCAAGTCGTCTGCTGCCTGCGACATTCGCGGTGCTTCCTAAACGTTTGTTGAATGAAAAACAGTAGTGCCATCCAACGACTAAAGCAGGCTGAATGGCTGTGTGCTGGGCCAGGAGGAAAACAAAGGAAACATAAAATTGGACCTGAAAGTCCAGACTGGCCCACAACTGTTCTGTGTAACTGAAGCTGAAGCTGGACTATGAGTGACCTTTTGGGTGGGGAAGCCGAAGTTTCATTTGACACATACCTCATGGCCTGTGCTCCCTGAGAGATTTCTGTCCCACTGCACAACAGAAGGAGTGACTGACTTGGTGCTGTAAGGAAAGAACGGACAGACATCACTCTTCCAGCACCAGGCTCTCCCACCTGTGCTGTCGTAGGACTCGCAGCCCCTAGGCACGGGCGCTTCCTGTGGGTCGGGCACTAACAGAGAATGCGGGGGGTGATCCTCCCGTGGACCGAACGCGCCAGGGCCATAGCCAGCCCCACTTTACAGAAAAGGAAACACAGCCCTGGAGGACGTGTCTCCTTGAACTACGTTGCTTGTAACGCTCATCTGACACTTTTATGTAAAGATCTTTTCTGCGACCAGATGCCACCCAGGGTCTTGTTTTCTATCGTTTTCCATCTTCTGCAGAGGCTTTACATAGAACTGAGGCGGGAGACAGCTGAGGAAGAACTCTGAGACTGTGCTGCTGTTACTGGCCAGCCTCTAGCATCTTGGTTGCCAGGAAACACCTTTTAGCGCTTAGGCAGAATGAAGAGCAAACCAAGGTGGGGAGGAGGGAGATGTGTCCCACCCACTAACTTGGCAGTCCTGAGCCTGGTCCGATAAGGTTGCCAGGTGTGCCAACACCACAAGAAACACTATGTCAGCAGGGGAGGAGGGAAGTCCTTGAAATTCTGTGTAGCGTTTCCACTATCTGTGAAAGAAAGCCTTGAAACTGTTTTCATCCCAAGGCCAGGCATGTGGGAGAGGGTCCACCGTGCCCAAAGAAGAGCCCATAAATAACTTTGGGTAACTGCCCCAACTTTAATTAACTGTCTCCTGTCACGTATTTGTTTTACAAGATGAACAAATGGAGTCTGGAGCAAGATAAGGATTCGGGCTAGCCCTGGCTGGTATAGTTCAGTGGATTGAGTGTAGACCTGTGAACCAAAGGGTTGGCAATTTGATTCCCCAGTCAGGGCACTCGCCTGGGTTGTGGGCCAGGTCACCAGTAGGGGGCACGCGAGAGGCAACCACACATTGATGTTTCTCTTTTCCTTCCTGTCTAAAAATAAAATAAACAAAATCTAAAAAAAAAGAAAAAGAAAAGATTTGGGCTAACAGACCCCCACACATACCTAAGTTTGGGTAGCCATGTCCTCCCGGGAAAGCTGGCACATTTATCCACCAATCAATACGTAACTTTTTTACTCCCATCCCACCAACTATATAAGTCCTCAGAACAAAGGACTCGCTCTCTCTTGGCTCTTGGCTCTCTGGCCACTTGGGGGCTTGCCACCCCAGCCTCCAGTCGCCCTTACTTTTGCCACCCTGCTTTGCCCTGAACCTGTGCCTTTCACCACCAACCCCCACCCCCAAGCTAGGCCCATTCTGTTCCACGGAAACAGATCACTAATAAACTCTGATTGCACACTAATGGATTTGCTGATTTGTAATTCTTTCCACGTGTCAGTAAGAACAACCAGGTCTCTCCCGTCAACAGAACATTTACGTGGGATCACCTAACACACGCTTGTTGGTAAGGATGCTAACGCATGGCCGGTTCTGCGGCCTACACAGCAGAGAGCAGAGCTCGGAGGTAGAGCAGGCCTGCTGCTCCCACCAGAGCCAACCACCCCCTTCAAGGGGCTTTTATGGGTTCTTTCTTTTTCTGAGTATTTCATAAATGTCAAATACTTATAGTGTTTACTTACTAAAATACTTGTCCAGAACCCCCAGGCACTTAAGAAGAAAGAATAAGAGGTAAAGAAAAAGTCTTAATAGTGTTGAAAAAGGGCTGGAGACCAGGATCCTGTTTATCCAGATGAGACTGCAGAATTGGAGAGAAGGGCCTAAGAAACTATAAACTCCTCACTTGATTTCTCCTGCAAACCTCACAACTTGGCATTTGTGTAAATTCCTGTAATGAACTTAAAATTGTAATCAAGCTCTGCCTCCCCACAATTCCTAGAACAGTCCCGTTAAGTATGTGAAGACCACTGTTGTGGGCCAGGTCCCCAGTAGGGGGCGTGCAAGAGGCAACCACACATTGATGTTTCTCTCCCTCTCTTTCACCCTCCCTTCCCCTCTAGAAGTAAAATCTCTTTTTAAAAAAAGAGACAATGGTAATAATGGCTTTCTAGGGACTGGGTAATTATTGATGTATTTTGTTTTCTCTTCATTTTCTGAGTTACCCAAGTTTTTTATAAGGAGCATGTAATAATACCTTTATAACCAGAAAAGAAGTCATTACAATAAAATAGCCAAAAAAATAGCAGGCAGTGGTAACTGTGTTTACAAAGACACTAGTCATTGAATTGCACCCTGAAAAAGGGCACATTTGTTGCCTGTAAGTTATGCCCCATAAAGTTAATTTTGAGAACTTAGAAAAAGCTTTAGAGCTCTTACATTTCATGTAGTCTGTTATAATGCATAAGCTATAATGTTTATGGAAAGTTATTTCATGTACACTAGCAATAGACGTTCCTATCAAAAAAATTAAATTTAAGTTCTCTACTTTTGGTGCCTCTAATTTTGGATTCAGGGTAATGCAGCCTGCTATTACGAAAGATCACTGTAATTCTGTTAAATAGATGCTTTGCTAAGCAAAAAAACACATATATGCTCATATGTACATAAATACTTCTGGAAAGAAATGTTAAACAATGATTACCTCTGAGGAATGGAAACAGCGAGGAATACGAGGGCTTTCACTATTTAATATCCTTTAGTAGTGACAAAAGTTCTTTTATTGTTTTTTTTTTAATTGTGGTAAAAAAACAAACAAAACTTAAGTGTTCAGTTCAATAGTGTTAACTATCTTCACATTGTGATGCTAGATTTCTAGAACTTTTTCATCTTGCAAAGCTGAAACTCTACATCAACTCATTCCCCTAGCTCCTGGCAGTCACCTTCCTACTTTTTGTTCTGAGTTTTGAATTCTACTTTCTGTTCTATGAATTTTGACTAACTTAAATATCACGTATAAGTGGAATCATAGTCTTTGCCCTTTTGTGACTGGCTTGTTTCATTTAGTGTAATGTCCTCAAGACTCATCCATGTGACAGGCCTTTTTTCTTAAGGCTGAATACCCATCTCTTATATGTTTGCATCCTATTTTCTTTATCCATTCTCCTGGCCATGTTTCTTCCACCTCTTGGCTATGGTGAATGATGCTGTAATAAATATGGGTGTGTAAACATCTCCTTGAGATTCTGCTTTGGATCATTTTGGATATATACCCTGAAGTGGGACTGATAGGTTAATAAGTTTTTTTAAAAAGTAGCTTGGCAGCTCTCCTGAGTTTGGGTTGACATGGCTATTAAATTGCGATTGATGAAATTACAGAACCAGGGAACTGTTTTAAACAGGGAGGACCAAAAAGCCTGCCCTGCCTCCTTGCACGATTTCTTGCTCTTTCTGCATGAAGTCACCCAGACTCAGCATACAGTTTATGCTCATAGTTTTTCTAATAATCGGCTAAAGCCTTTTCCATCCTCTGTGAACAGGCCTCTGAACACAGGTCCGAGCTGAGTCAACTGTTTATTTGCTAAAATAAACTGAGTAAGGTTGCTAGTTTTAGCAAATAAAAAATACAGTACACTCAGTTAAATTGTTTCAGATAAACAACAAAAAATTTTTAAAGATTTTATTTATTTATTTTTACAGAGAGGGGAAGGGAAGGAGAAAGAGAGGGGGAGAAACATCAATGTGTGGTTGCCTCTCATGCGTTCCCCCGCTGGGGACCTGGCGCACAACCCAGGCACCTGTCCTGACTGGGAATCGAACCAGTGACCATTTGGTTCGCAGGCCAGCGTTCAATCCACTGAGCTACACCAGCCAGGGCAATAAACAACAAACTTTTAAAATATCAGTATGTTCCATGCAATATATAAAAATTATTCACTGTTGATCTGCAACTCAAGTTTATCAGGCACCCTGTATTTTATCTGGGGACCCCCAATCAAGGGTAATGGGTTCTTGCCCAGGGCACATCTATTCTAGGCCAACCTATGTGGACCTGCTCACAACCTTCTCCAGCAGTGCCCAGTTGTGCTACCGCATTTCACATCCCCCCTTACTGCAGAGAAACACTGCCCTCACCCTGCCCCAACGCACACCCTTAGCTTTTACCTAACCTTCCTTCTAGCAATTTGCCAGGACCTTAGCCCCCTACTCAAAAGAGCTGGCTTGCATGGCCACTCACTGCCTGAGGGCAGTACAAGTCCCCATACCACACTGTCTTTTAAGTCAACAAGCTCCCAGAAGCAAACCACTAAAACTAAACAGCATAATCATAAGCTGGTTTACAATCATGACGGGTCCAAATGCTGCAGACCCTGGTCCACAACCATTTCCCTATCTGAACGTGAAGTAAATGGTCCATTGACAATTTGCACTTACCCTGTTCCCAGGGCTTTTTGCCATTAAAAGCATCTTAAGGAGCCCAAATCCCAGTGCACACCACTCTGCAGTCGGAGGCTGAGGCCTGTCACCGCTCTCAACGGCACCTAGGCACAGGGTCTAACAGGGCTCTGCCTGCTGGGCTGAACCCATAGCTGCAAAAAGAAAAAAAAAAAAAGGGAAGGGCCAAAGGAGCTCCCTGTCAATGTTCTTCAATGTTGCCAGCACAAAGATACATTTTCACTTCCACAGAACCACACAAACCAAAAATAAAATTAAAAAAAGCTCTCTAGTTCTGTATCAGTTTTCCCCATGGTCAGGTCCCATTCGGGTCACTGGCTATGCAGGGAAATCGGTTATGAACAGTTGCTTGGTTCTGCTCTGCCTGGAGTTCAAGGCTGTCAGCCAGCCTGCGCGCTCTGTGGCGGCCCCGCGAGCAGAGCAGACAGGATGCTCGCGGGAGGCTCGGTGAGGGTGGAGAAATCCGGTCATCTCTTCCTTGGGGCACCAGCCGTGGGCTTCCTCTTCTTTCACAATCCTCGAATCTAGTGTAAAGCAGGCACCGCACATCAAGGACAGCACAAGGAAATGCTGTGCCATTTCCTCAGGACTGAAAGGGCAGGAGAGAAAACCAGCCGACAGCAAATGTTATCACCATGTCATCATCGCTCTTCCCAATTCTGAGTCACTTCCTATTTCTAATTCTTCAAAAGGGAAATTTCTAAGTAATGAAGTGAACTCATTTACATATAAGGTGCGATGGTTCTTTTCACGTGGGCTAAGTCACAGTCATAAACCAGAAGTCCGAACCTTCTAAATTTAGTCCTTGTGACCCCTGGCAGCCATCAGTCATTCTGAACTGGCAGACAAGATGACATCCAAGTGCTACAATCAGTTCTAAACCTCCTTGAAGCAAAGGAAATCATTCAAAGCAATACCGCTCCCTTTTACTCTGGCTCACGCTTCCTGTGATTCGCCAACCTTAATGTACGGAAGAATTACCTAGAGAGAATGTTTGAGTGGTAACAATTATTCTCTACCTTCCGGTGATGGCTACTCGGCTCTACACTAAGGGTGAATTTTACTGCATGTAAATTTTTTAAAAGTCACCTACACAGCCTGTTAGCTCTGTGTAGGCCTGAGATGGGTCCAAGGAACCTGTATTTTAACTGGCATTCCCTGTTATTTCTTACACAAGTGGTCCAACGGTCTCACTGAGAGAAAACGCTGTATGCACAGCAAGGTCCACCTGAAGAAGACCCACCTCACCCTCCACGAGAAAGCCTCACTACCTGTTGTACCTGCACACTCATCTAGGAAGAGCAAAGGATGCTGGATTGAGCCACTGGGCAATGGCTGTGCAGACCTGGGTTCTGTTCTCAGCTCCGCTTCGACCTCCATATTCTTCATGCCCCTGTGCAACACGCTTCCAATCTAACTAAAGGAGGAAAACCCTATACTGTGTATTAACAGAAGCCATTAAAACTTAGAAATATTATTTTAAATTCTATGTAGCAAAGAAAACATTTTCTTGGAAGCCAACACCTATTCCAGGTATTAATAATTCCTGTTCTGAGGGCAAATCTGACCAAAAATGCACTTTGAAAACTAGCAGGGACTTAACTGCTCCAACAGCTTTCAAGTAGCTCAGAAATTTATTACCAAATATGGTTGCGTAACCAATTTACAACCTGTGCTGCTGAGGGTGGGCTCTCTGCATGACCTGCAGACAGCTGTTCCCGGTCTGGGGGAACAGACATTGCTGCAATAAATGCAACCCTCTCCCACATGCTTCTCTTCTCAGAAGGGAGATCAGAATTACCAAGACCAGTCTGTGTCAGTAGGGGAGCACCCCTCTCAGAAGGCACTCCTCTTGGAGAAAAGGCCTTGAGAGCCAAAGGGAGCCAGAGACAGGGTGTGTTCCCAGTTTCTGTGCTTAGACCTCTGCCGCCCCCTCCTGCCACACACCACCACCTATCCCCCCACCCCCCAGATTTTGATGCCACAAATACACAGACCCATTTAGCCACAGCAACCCCAGGTCTAACCCAGCTGTGAAAAAAAAAGCATCTCACCCTGGTTGGTGTGGCTCAGTGGATCAAGTGCTGGCCTGTGAACCAAAAGGTCGCTGGTTTGATTCCCAGCCCGGGCACATGCCTGCATTCCGGGCCAGGTGCCCTACTGGGAGCACTGGAGAGGCAACCGATGTTTCTATCCTTCTCCTTCTCCCTTCTTTCCCCTCTCTGAAAATAAGTAAAATCTTTAAAAACAAACAAAAAAGGCATCTCAAGCTCAAACCTCTACTCGGAAATTTTCCTGCTCATGCATTCCCACAGACAAACTACAGGTGAATGAATATACGAGAACAGATCTTTGTTTCAGGTTTCCTGTGTAAACCATTAAGCTCTTGGGTACTATTTTATACAAAGAATGGGGTAATACCCTCAATATCACATTTCCTGGCAACTGAGTCTTCAAGTTTGGGAAAAGATGCACAGACCACAAATGAATCTTCTAAACTGTATTTGAAACTGACAAAACATTTGGAACTGTAAGAAATCTTTCTAGAGACAAAGCCCTGAGCACAGAGTCTGTCCCCAACCACAAAGTTTAACATCAACTGTACAGAACAAAAAGCAACAGGTGATCTTTGGCACCAGAATGGGTAATCCTTAGCTGCTCATACAATATCCAAACTGTATACCACATGACATTAGATTGACTGCTGGTTAATAGTTGCATTTTACATTTAAATTATCTTAAAAAGTTGGAAGTCCTAGGTCTAAGTTTTTCAGTGTCAACATTCTAACCATATCTAACACTTAGTGCCTGAGGTAGAGACTTCTGTAAGAGATTTATTAAACACAACTGAGAATACAATAAAGAGAAAGATTTCCAATCTTGAAAGCATAAAGCCAAATGTTTTTGTTGATTCAACAAGCCAACCCTGAAATGCAGAACTCTCTCTTTTTTTATTTCTGCAGAACTTTTGCACAGGGGCAGGACTTTCTTTCGTTTGAACTCCTGGATTTGGGAGTACTATAGATTGCTTCTTTAAAAAGTATTATTAACACGGACTGTAAAAGACCCAAACTGATTTGATATCATTATTCAAAAACACAACTGTATTAGCGACAACATGTAAAATCTTTTAAACTCTCCATGTGTGGCCAGAATGAGTGACAAGTATGCAATTCAACCTAATGATTCTAAATATCTGATGGTGAATTATTACAGATTTATGATCTATAGGTGAGTTGCAATTTTGTTTCCACACTCTGCACAGTACAGGTGCAGGGCTTTCTTATTTTCAGGTGGTAAGGTTCTTCATGAGATTACATGATTTTATAAAGATAACATTAATCTAATACCGGGAACCTTTCTATTAAAGTGACCGGCAACTATGTATCTTTGACTTCAGGTAATTTTTTTCTGTCAGGAAAAACCTTTCCTTTAGAAAAAGGCATTTCTTGAGGTTCAAGTATAACGTATTTGCCTTTTACCGAATGCTGGCTGGCCAAAAATTTATCATAAACTACCCAAGTTATTTTAGAAGTACACTGTCTCTTAAATGAGACAGCACAAAGACAGACATTCATAAGCTTAAGGATAAAGCACAGGCATAGCTAACAGGAATAACATTTAATTCCATTCTTGGTATAAATTGCTTAGAGCAAGTGTTTGAAACTATCACTGATTCCTATGATAAAGAGCACTGAAGGGCATTTTACTAACATCATAGTCCTTTCAACGTTTTTTCCTTGAAGCTTCAAGCTCAAGGCAAATGACCGATAATAGTTCGTCTTTTAATACCTTTTACGACAGGTTTGGTTTAACTACTTCATAACACTGCTGAGAGGTAAGTGGCTCCTGAGACTTGGAAAAGTGAACTGCTTAATTTCATACCAAGAAGAAATGACAGAATTAAGGTACCTAATGATGATTTTTTTTCTTTAGCTATAGGTGTCCTTCTAAAAGAAATGCACAAGTCCTAATCTTCAGAAACATTTTAGATGGCAAAGCTCACTTGTATCAAAGTAATTCTATAGATGTTAGACATTATTAGTCAAGGAAAATCCCCAGAAAAGCTGACTTCAAATGAAGTAACAAACTTGTGGTTTTAAATGAAATAGCGAAACAGGCAAAACTAAGTCATCAAGCAAACTCCAAGCCACAAAATGTATATTTAACATTTCTTTAGCGGAAACTGTTATCTAATTCTCTCCTAAATTTGAACTAAGAAAAAAGCCTGTTCATTTTATAAATCTGAGGAATAGATTTTAAGGAAGATGAGCAAAGGACACACAAGAGCTAAATAAATCCAACAGCATGGAAAGGTACATAAACATGATCACACCCTGATTCTAGTAGGTGAAGAACTAAATGAACACTTAGCTTCTATTTAGAGAAGTAAATATCATATGACAGAACGTGTCTTACATGGCAATTCAAAGGAATATGATTTTGACATGACAGAAAATGCTGGTAGGCTTTTTATAAAAATATCTGCAAGCTCCAGAGCAAAACCTGGAATATTTTTATAGATTCAATGTAGACCCAATCAATGGGTTAAGCTGGACAATGACAGGGCCATTTTCTTAATATAGGTTCATAGGTGTCATTAGGGGAAAATGGTTTTGGCGAACTCTTATGTTCAAAGGCTGAAAGGAATATACTATCAAAGCAGTGAGAGTTGAGAAGTCCATGTCATAATTAAAAGTTTAGTGAGAGAATAAAAATAGATTTTTAAATGTGTGTGCACATGCAAAGTGATTTAGGATATCTTTCCATACACTTCACGAAGGCGAACAATTATCCGGACACAAAAGTAACATTCTCATCAGAACAAGCCAAGATGAAACACCAGGGGCCTGTGTGTAGAAGCCAAGGGGATGCTTCTGGCGCCGAATGTCTGCCTGGGATTTCTGCCTGACCCCTTCCTTCTCGTCACTCACAAGTCCCCCACCTTTCCTCGGGCAAAGCCATGCTATTCTCCTCTAGGCTCTGAAGACATGGATGTGAGCGTGTGTATATTTTCTGTCCAACTAAGAAATCTGCTTGGCGCTCTAGTGACATAAGAATTAACTGGTGGTTCTTTATCTTATCTAGGCTTACAAGTTTAATATCTTGCCTGTTTTCTTAGATTTCAATTTCCTTATTAAACATTTGGTTTGAAGGAAACAGTACATGACTATTAATTATGCAGGATACATACAAATTTTCCAAAATTTCCCCTTCAGTCTCACCTGAACTTATTTTTTGCTTATGACATTTAGAGATCCTGTGGAACTTCTCTAAGTCAAAATTTATAGCTTAGAAAAAAAAAGAAGCAGCAGCAAAATAAAGGTAAATGCACGGCTAGAAAAATAAGCTTAAATTTTCTTGAGTTTCTTTTGATAGTGGGAGCGAGAGAAATGCAATGGAGAACTACAAAGAAAAAAAGAAAAAGAACTCCACAAAGGTGCTGTTCTAGGATTCTCCTAAATAATGTAAAACTGGCATTTTACAATTAAGACATAAGGAAATAGTATTTTTGGAATTTCAGGGTCAGAGGTGGCCTGTGACAGTTCCTGTTGGAAAAGAGAGACACCCAAAATGAAATGCTCCCTGGTGAAGCAAAAGCCCCCTTCCTTCGATCTTTACCAAGCTCTTACTCAGAAGCTCACAAACTGTTAAGACAAACGATGTGAACATGATGGGCGAGCAAAGCTCTCCAACCTAATACAAGGTTTAAAAAGACAATAAAATATTGCAAAGAATGAGTATTATGTGAACATTAATGTTTGTCATTGACAAATAGATATGCTATGCTTACTAATACATTTGTAGAGAATAAATACTGAAATTCTCTTTAGGTCTATTTACAGATAAAATCCCTGGCCTGGCTGGTCTTCCAGGCAGAACCCTACACTGGCAGAAGTATGAAAATTATAAAAATTCCACAGTAAATTATAAAAAATAAGGAATTTGAATTCAGGCTTTCTGCCATATGCAGCACAAGTAGTTCTGAGCATTCTTAGCTTAGAAGGAAATGTTTGTATTTCTAATGTTAACATATAAAGGTAATATCCATCACTGGTTTCTTAAGAAACTAGAGAGAAGGAGGTTTCTGGATAGAGATTTAAGGCAAATCAAACAGGTCCACAACTAAACATCTTATTAGGGCTCATTTTCCAAGTGTGGCTTTGCTTAGTGATAGAGGAATCTTAATAATTCTAACCAAGGTCTCCACACTGCTACAGAACTTGAATTATATACACACCATCAAAGCATATACTAGTAATGCTTGATATTTAAAGGAAATCCTGCAGAGAATAATTTGTCTCCTTTGAAAATACACATTAGTTTTCAAAACTAGATACAAAACTCTGGGCACATGAATGAAATTCAAAGGTTTCTCAAGTCAAGAAGGGAAGATCTCAACCTCCTTCTACTATGGACTTTTTTTCTAAGGCTGAAAATGGAATTTCTCTTCCTTCTCACATATCTGAAATCATCCCTGCAACACAAGAGGCACTTTTATTAAGTGTAGCATCTATTAAAACTTGAAACCCAGGGCAGAATTCGTTGAACAAAGTAATAACACTAGCCTTATAGGCATTACCTTGGGACTTTTTCCCCTTTAATATAAAAGTATAACTACAGTGGTCCAATGTACAAGTACAAAAGAAAGTTCTCATACTAAAAAAAAAAAAAAAAAAAAAAAAGAAGAAGAAGAATACTGTAATACTGTACATACAAAAAATGTCCAACAAGAATGATTTAAATATGTCTGTTCTTTTCCAGAGCTGGGAGACATGGACGCATGGTTCTATAGCTGTACTGCTACTGGAACAGGTCTGGAACATGTGCCCTGGAACACTATGTTTCCCTTCTTTTTCCCCTGTCCCAGCCCTGCCTTCAGAGTCCCCTGAGCTTGGATCACAAGCCAACAGCATCCCTGAAGATAACCAGAGCCAAGTGTTTACTCAATGGAAGTCATTACTCAGTGAGCCGCTGCTTACCATGAACTATGAAAAGCACAAGTTTTAAGCCCTGCCAAGATTAAATCCAGACGGAGGTCTTCCCATTCCCTGATTTGCTACTTGCACTGCTTTTGTTGGACCCAGCTTTAGACCCCACTTTGGCTTTTTTCCCCCGGGGAACATGGGCGTTGTTTTGGTGATTGTAGGCCTGGATTGCTAGATCCAAGCGTTCCTGAGCCATTCTGATCTCCCGCTGCAGAGTCTCCAGGTCAGCGGGGAGGTGCTCCTCATGGCTGCCATACTGCTGTTCCTGGGCGATGTTGGCTTTGTTCTGCTTGTAGGCGATCTTGGCATTGGACAGTTCGGTGTACTGGATCTGATCTGGTTTGACAGCGATGTTATAGCCAGGGGGAGCAGATGGCGTATTCCAAGTGAAAGGATAATTATAAACACCAGGGTCTTCCAGTTCCCTCCTTTTACTGTTTAATGAGTCTCGAATTGTCCCAAATCCTAAATGAAGCATCTCCCAAATGTTAAGCAACAGGCAAAGGCCTGTAACACCATACATTATCAGAAGGAAGATAGTCTTTTCAGTGGGTCTAGAAATAAAGCAGTCTATCTTATGAGGGCAAGGAATTCTACTGCACACATAAGATGGGTGGACTTGGAAGCCATAGAGAAAATACTGCCCTATCAGAAAACCAATCTCAAACACGGTCCTTGCCAGCAACTGCAGCACATAGATTTTCATGAGACCGTCCTCCCGAATCCGCCGTCGGCCATCATGCTTGGGTTTAGGTTGGTTCTGCTCTTTATTTTCTTTTTCACTTTCTAATTCCATTTCTGGATACATCATGGGATCCTCTTCATGGTCCTCTTCGGTTTCTTCCAGAGCCCGGTGCTGTTTCCAACGCATTGCATAGGGTTTGCTCCGAGCTGCCTTCTTGTCTGCTTCGCCATGCTCCATTTTGGCAATCTTATGAATGGCATAGCCCAGGTACATCACCGAGGGGGTTGCCACCAGGATGATCTGGAAGACCCAGAAGCGCACATGGGAGAGGGGTGCGAAGGCATCATAGCAGACATTCTCGCAGCCGGGCTGCTCTGTGTTGCACACAAATTTGCTTTGCTCGTCGTAGTAGATGGATTCTCCTCCTACAGCTGTGAGGACAATCCGGAAGACTATCAGGACGGTGAGCCAGATCTTCCCCACAAACGTGGAATGGTTGTGGATCTCCTCGAGCAGACGAGTCAGGAAGCTCCAGCTCATGGTTATTGAACTGGCTTGCTCTGATAAAAATGGAAAAATCAGTGAATATTAAGATTTTAACAATTTTTTACTGATATCTCTAGGAACTATTTTTATGCATACTTGAACTCTAACTTCAAGGTTCATACTAGAATGAGTGTTAAAATAGTATCTCACTCTACCACCCTTGGGTAGGACAATTCACCTCAGTCTGTTGGCACTTGTTTGGGCCACCAAATTAGAAAGTCTGGTTTGCTTTCATGTCTTTCCTAGTTTAAAAAGGTAAAATTGTAGCTATCATTTTAGATATATTTCTCAGACACAGTATACTGGATTCTTTACACAAACTATTATTTCATAAGGCCTTCAAAACTTTGTGAGATACAGATAAGAAATAAGAAAATAGCCCTGGCTGGTATGGCTCAGTGGATTGAGTGCCGGCCTATGAACCAACAGGTCACTGGTTCGACTCCCAGTCAGGGCACATGTCTGGGTTGCAGGCTGGGTCCCTGGTTGGGAGCGTGTGAGAGGCAACTACACATTGATGCTTCCCTCCCTCTCTTTCTCCCTCCCTTCCCCTCTCTCTAAAAATAAATAAATAAATAAAATCTTTTTAAAAAAAGAAATAAGAGAATATTTGGTCCAGTCATGGTAAGACTACCACTGAGAACATAACGGAGGCACTTGGGCTAGACTCCACTGTGAAAAAGTACCTTCTTAGGAAACTTACAGTTTACACCTGGTGACAAAGTATTGAAAATAATTAAAAAGGCCCTGATTGGTGTTGCTCAATGGGTTGGAGCGTCGTCCTGCAAACCAAAAGGTTGCCAGTTTGGGGCATAAGAGAGGCAACTGATCTATGTTTCTCTCGCACATCGATGTCTCTCTCTCCCCCTTTCTCCCTCCCTTCTCCTCTCTCTAAAAATAAATTTAAAAATCTTTAAAAATAATAAAAAAGGCCCTGGTCGGCCCTGGCCAAGTGTCTTGGTTGGAGCACTGTCCCATACACCAAAAAGTTGTGGGTCAGATGCCCAGACAAGGTGTGTACAGGAGGCAACTGATCAATGTTTCTCTCTCACATCAATGCTTCTCTCCCTAAAAATCCATAAAAACACATCCTCAAGTGAGGATTTAAAAAAAAAAAAAAAAGGCCCTGGTCAGGTAGCTCAGTCAGTTAGAGCATCATTCCAATATGCAAAGGCTGAGGGCTCAATCTCTGGTGCAGGCACATACAAGAATCAATCAATACATACATACATAAGTGGAACAACAAATTGATGTCTCTGTCTCTACTTCCTCTCTCTAAAAACACTCAATTAAAAAAATAATTAAAAAGATTCTATATTATGTTTCTGTATTACGTTTATGGTGAATGTTAAAAAATGTCTGCAAACTGAATTGTGAGGACATTAAATCCAATCGATAGGCAAATCCATTTAAAATAGCATTATGAAGGGTAATTTTATTGAGATTTTTAGAGCTATGTCCAGAATCCTGGTAAAAACTATCTAAATAAGGTAATATATATAAAATCCCTAATGTTACCCCTGACATTAAGTACACCTAGCTTTTCTCCTCCTCTCCTTCCCTCTCCCAGTTTACTTCTCCAGATTATAGGTGATTATCAGCATCATCAAAGGAGTTTAAATACACTTTACCTGTTATCCAGAACTTCTGCTATCCAAAATTTTCTTACAGAAATGATGTCTTGTTTACAACTTTTCCAGATTCCCTCTGGAAAGGGAAAAAAAAGAGATCATAAGCTTCCTCCCACAGAAAACAGTGGATCACTAAAATGTCATTTTCAGAAGAAACACAGTTTTCTATGTACCACAGAAATCAATCAGCATGAGACAGAAACAGGTCTGAGTTTGAATATTACTGTTTTCTGCTACTAATAAGATGTGGTAGTAGAAACTTCGCAGCAGTGACCCAAAGAATTTTAAGACGTAGTCTAAGACAATATGACAGGAAGATGAGTCACTCGTGAAAGTCTGAAGCAGATGAACTCATGCATCTATAGGAAAAAGCCAAAGCAGAAAAATCTCAACAAATTTAAACTGGGTCACTAAAGGCCTTGCGAAAATCCTCACCCAGTATACTCTATTCCTGCTCTATCCCTGGAGCAGCCAATACTTCTCACTGGAGAGTGAGCAGCCAACTAGGAGCAAGCTGTTGAGTTAAAACACCCAACAGCTGGTTCTCAGTCACTGGGACACCCATGTCCCACAGGAGGTAGGAGGTGATTTACATATTCAACTGCTCAGAGAAAGAAAACAGCTGCATCTGTATTGTGGTTAAAAATAATAATAATAAAATAAAAATAAATCCACCCTGGTTGGTGTAGCTCAGTGGATTGAGTGCCAGCCTGCGAACCAAAAGGTTGCCAGTTCAATCCCCAGTCACAGCACATGCCTGGGTAGTGGGCCAGGTCCCCAGTTAGGGGCATGTGAAAGCAACTGATTGATATATCACTCACACATCGATGTTTCTCTCCCTCCCTTCCCCTCTCTTTAAAAATGAATAAATAAAATCTTTAAAAAGAATCCAAGACGAGTTATTGCTCATTATCAAGTTCTGCCAACTTTGCATAGCTATGGCCAAGATTCATCCATTAGATGCCAACTTCGTTCATTTATTAATTTAATAAATAAAATGTAAACAATTCCTAAGTGTTATGTGCTCATAGCAAGGTAAAAATATTTTGGGTGGGATAAGAGAAAGGAACGAAACCCAAAATGATTTTCAAAAGGCCAGTGAAAAACAAAGAAAAAAAAAGTGCAGCACCTATCTAACATGTTAAGTATCAAGATTTACAAACAGAATCTGACCACACAGATTTCATCACAGGATTTCAAGAACAACTCCCATTTCCAGCCGTGTTGTCCAGCTGAGCTCACCACTTCTCCTCTCACTGAATACACACGTTATAAAACCACAAAACAAGAAGTATATACATGCAATCATTAAATGGTGATCATAAATCAGGTTTCCTTTACAAAACTCTGTAATTATGCACATTCAGAAGTTCAGACTCAGCTTTTCCCTAAACACCATATCTAAAGCATTTCCCCTGATCCTGAAACTCTACTTGTTCCAATATGCCAAAATCATGAAAGTGTAACTGTCACTTGCTTACAAAAGTCATCTCTATACCTCCATCCATACCAAGGGTATCTTTTTAGGATAATTATTGCTTTGAAAGAATTATTCAACAGTTCAGCATCTCATACAATAATCTTAACATTTTTGTGGGGAGAACTTGGTAACAAGCCCTTCAAGGCTTATATAAGTTATAAAGTAGCCATTTAAACATGCCCAAAAGTACACACTGTGTATTGGTTATGCTGTAGGCCTACAAAATGCTAATCCCTTAGAACCTGATTTTCCATGGGCATTCCTAAGTGCCACAGCACCCCGTATCCGTATCTTGAGTATAAATGATATGTTTGGTAACTTAGCTCCAGCATTAAATGGGCAACAATTTTCTTTCTAAAATAACCATGGGCTTCCTAAACTCATGGCTGCATCACCTCTGTTTTTATCTCCTGAGGAGTCAGGTTTTTCCTTCATGCTCTTCTTTTCCCTCTCCTGGCAAGGACTGAGAATGGTTTACATATCAACAGAGCATAGTACACCAATAGGATGGGGGGGTGGGCAGCAAAAGAAGGGGGAGAGAAATTGGGTGAGTAGAATGGTGGGGATCCAGAATTAACATTTCTAAGCAGAACCTGTCACAGCCAAGTGTGGTCTCATTGTGTTCTTGCTCCACTAACGCACCGAACTTTCTTTTGCGCTCTGCTATCAGAAGCCCAGGATTCTGGGCATAGTCTTCTCTGGTTTCCAAACAAACTTAGTAATAGACCAGGGAGAGAAGGGCGTGTGATTAACTTCTAAACGGCTCTCATGAAAAAATAAAAACCATTTCCATACTCCCATCTAGGAGTAGAAAATGATGTGGGAGCATGTGACAGGTGCTGGTGAGAGATGGTGGAATGAATGCCAAACATTCAAATATTTAGAAAAGCCCCAACTGATTTATATGTACTTTTATACTTAAAATCTTCTTGAATATATCCTTCAAGCTTTGACTGAATTTATCTACAAATTCTAGTAAGTGGTATTATTAAGTCCAAGAAATGTAAATCTGCATGGTTCTTGCTTTGTAGTGTTATCTGACTTTCTAAAAAGGTCCTAGCAATTGACTGTGCCTGGCTACCTGTGATTACAATTTCACTTCAAACTCATTAGCAGTCTTTTATACTACTAGTATTTCAAAATTATGTCATTTTGTGTGTCTTTTAAAAGAGATTTTTATTTTTTAGAGAGAGGGAAAGGAGGGAGGATGAGAGGGAGAGAAACATCGATGTGCAAGAGAAACATGGGTCAATTGCCTCTCACACGTCCCCAACCAGGCGTCTGGCCCACAACCCAGGCATGTGCCCTGACCAGGAATCAAATCGATTTGTGGGACAATGCCCAACCCACTGAACCACACCAGTCAGGGCTTAATTTGTATGTTTTTAATATAATAGGACACACATCCTCCATATCCCCCCCATAGTGTAGACTAGTTCTATCCTTTTGCTCATTTATCTGCAAAATATATTCTCAATACAGACATTAACAATTTGACATTTAATATAAACACCTCATTTTATTGTCTTCCTTTACATTTTATTATTTTTATATAGTCATATCGGTCAATTTCTGGAAAAAATTAAAAGGGGAGAAAAGTTACTCTTTCAAGGATGGATTTAAAAAATCTTTATTATACATTTTTAAATTTAAATTATCAATTACAGTTTACATTCTATATTATATTAGTTTTAGGTGTACAGTATAGTTGTTAAATAATTATGTAATTTACAACATGATCTCCCCAATAATTCAAGTAGGATGGCCTTTTAAGTAAAGAATACTGCAATTCATTGTAGCTCATAATTCAAAAGGATTCTCACACACACACATAACAAATACTGGAGAAAATCGGCAGTGGCGGGGGTGGGGAGGGTGGTTTGGAGAAGGGTAGAGGGATTGAGCAAAAAGGAAAAAAGAAAAAGAAAAAGAAAAAACTTACGGACACGGACAACAGTGTGCACTGACTGCTGAAGGGAGGGGAGAGTGCAGGAGTGTGTGGGGGGATCAGTGGTTAACGGACAGGGACTTGACTTGCGATAGTGAAATACAGAGCACAGATGATGTTACAGAATTGTGCACCTGAAACCTGTAAAATTTTGTTAGCCAGTGTTACCCCAGTAAATTCAATAAAAAAAGGGGGGAACTTAGTTGGTATCAACATGGTAATAAATTATGTAATTCCCTCCAAAAGTCTTTATATTTGAAGTTTTCTATCAGTTACATCCTAACAGGATCAAGTCAAAGTTATTGCATTTTTCTATAAAATAGAACTTACTGGATTTTTGAAGATTAAATGTGCATTTGGATTATCTCAGGAGGTAGATTATATAATTAGATCCATTTTAAAATTAAAGAAAGGAGGTCCAGAAAGCTTATAAAATTTGCCTAAGATTATCCTGCTATTAAGTGATTAAGCCAGAATCTGAAATCAGACAGTTTTGCTCCAGAATCTGGGCTCTTAACCACTAGTAAAAAATTACATTATAGAAGGAACTCTGTATAGGTTTCATATGAACACAGAAGAGGTTTCTGGATAAAAATTAAACTAAGTAATACAATAAGCTTGCAAAGAGAAATTTCAGGGTTTAAGATTTTATAAGGTAAAATTAGAATTGAAAATTAAAAACACAAACCAAAACCAAGTATTGTAGAACTCAAAGGTTTCTTAGTAATCAGGAGGGAAGAATAAAAGTTAAAAAAATGGTATCTTAAACAAAAATCACTTAATTAAGAAGCATAACTTATTTAGGCATTGATAACAGGGACTAGAGAAGTTTGTAAACGCAGTTCAGGGGACACCGAGTCTGAGATGTTCATGCTTGTTAAAGGGGAGATGCACCGTTTACACATGAAGGGCTCAGAGCTATGCCTGGTCCCAGGGCAAACTCCATTACTCCCATTACTACCAGTGCTGCTGCAACTTTCTGCCCTTCAGACATGCAAAGGTTGAAAGAAGTCATCCTCAGCAAGCCAGTGCTACAAGAAATATTAAGTATCTCAGGCAAAAGGAAAACAACATCAGATGGAAATTTTAATCTATACAAATGAATAAAAAACACGTAACTATAAAAGACATCTGACATTCTTATTTTAAAATATTTTTTAAAAGATAGCTGGCTGTTTAAAGAAAAAAGACACAATTTGTTTTATATTACATTTTTAATGTATACTTCTTTGAGACAGAGGTAAAAGTATGAAAACAATACCACAAAGGCTGAGGGTGAGGAAGTGGAAATATACTGTTGTAAGGTTGTTAGCTACACAAGGAGTGGTTTAACACTCTCACACACCGACTGATAAAGATGAATACCGTAAACCCTAAATCAACCACTAAAATAACAAAACAATGTCACAGCTAATAAACTAACAAAGAAGATAACATGGAATCATAAAAAGTAGATGAAGCAAAGAGAAAACAAATAGGAAGATGGTAGATTTAAACCCAACCATATGAAGAATCATGTTACATGTAAATGCTCCAAACATTCCAATTAAAAGGCAGAGATTGTCAGATTTTATTAAATAAACAAGATCCAACTATTATACGCTGTCTATCACAAACCCATTTTACCGTAAACACAGAGCCAGAAGAGATTAAAAGCAAAAATATGAGGAAAGATGTAATATGCTAACAATAATCAAAAGAAAGCTGGAATAATTATATACTATTATCAGACAAAACATTTCACAGCAAGGAATATTACCTGAAATAAAGAAGGTCCTCTTATTATGAGGACTCATCAACAGGACACAAAATTCCTAAATGTTTATATACATATTAACAGAGCTTCAAAAGAGATTAAGCAAAAACTGATTGAACTAAGAGAATAGACAAACCCACATCTAATAGTTGGAGATTTCGATACCCTTCACTCAATAATGCATAGAACAAATAGAGAAAAAACAGTAAGCATATAAAAGACAAACAACACTATCAACCTCTATAAGTAAACTGACGTTTACAGTACACTTCACCCAAGAGCAGAAGAATTCACAATTTTTTTAAGGATACAGAGAACATTTACTGAGCTAGACCATATTCTGGGCCATAACAAAAGTCTTTTATATTTAAGTTGATTCAAATCATACAAAATAGGTGCTTTGATCACAATGGAATTAAATTAAACTTCATCTTCAGCGCTCCCAATCTCAGTAAATGGTTCCACCATTTAGTACAGTTTCTCAGAGCAGCCCTTCAAGTCAGTCTCACTCCTTTTTCTCCCTCCACTGCCAAACTATCAGCAACTCCTGTTAGTTCTATTTTCAAAATATATCCATGGTCCAACCACTTCTTACCATATCCACTGCTACCATTCTGATCCCAGCAACCTTCGCCTCTTACCAAGATTAATGCAAAAGCAGTAACCTAACTAGTCCTCTAGGTTATGCTCTTATCCTTCTCAAATCTATGCTCCAAAAAGCAACCATGTAAAGCTTTTAGAAAGTTAACTCAGGTCATGTCCCTCTTCTGCTCAAAACTTTCTGGAAATAAAACCTAAAATCTTTAACCACAGTCTACAATGCCCTTTATCATACAGCCACCAGTTCACTTTCTGGTCTCATCTCCTTCCATTCGCTCTCTTGCTCATTCTGATTCAGGGATGCCTGCACCCTCACTATTCTTCCGATCATACCAAATATGCTATTCTTTTGTCTCAAGACATCTGCACGTACTATTTTCACTGCATTCAATATTTTTTTCCTCCCACGTATTGGCAGGACTCTCTCTCTTTATTCAAGTCTTTGCTCAAAAGTCACCTTCTTAATGAGATTTTCGCCCAGACCACTTCCCTCTAAATTGACCTGTCATTCTCTAGGCCCTCACTCAGCTTAAATTTTCTTTATAGCACATTTAACCCTCACACACATAATTTTTATTTTATAATTTCTTTATAAGAATGTAAGACCCCTGAGAACACAAGTTTGTTTTTGTGTCCCCAGTATCTAAAACCACAGCCTGGCAAATGGAGGGAGGTTCTCAACAAGTATTTGTTCAATAAATAAATTCAAAGATTTAGAAAAAATGTTCACAACATATTAACTGAAAAAATGTAGGATACAAAACAGAATTGTCCTAATTTTGTGAAAATAAAATTTATGCATTTAAATGCCCTAGCAGAAAAACAAAAAGTTAAAAAAAAAAAAAAACCCTTAAAGGTTATAAACCAATACTGACTCTACTTTCTCCCTTCAGCTTATCTCCTACATCTCCTGCCCAAAGACTTCTCTCTCTAAGTGGATCTGTGTTACTCCTTTGCCTCTAGTGGAGAAAGCAAGCAAGCCACCAGTGGGAGGTAAATTCTCAAAGCAGTGGAGCAAAATGGACCTTTTAATTAACAGTGTTTTTGAGCAATGGGATAGCTAGCTGGAAAAAAAGATAAAAGGGGAGCCCTGGCCAGTGTGACTCAGTTGGCTGGAGCATCATCCCATAAAACAAAGCTCACAGGTTCAATTCCTGGTCAGGGTACAAGCCTCGGTTGCAGGCTTGGTCCCTGTTTGGGGTACATGTATGAGAGGCAACCAATCAATGTTTCTATCTCAACATCAATGTTTCTCTCCCTCTCTCCAAAATCAGTAAGCATGCCCTTGGGTGAGGATTAAAAACAAAAAAAGATAAAAGGAGAATTCATACCTCACATTAGATATCTGGATAATTACCATATAAACTATTTAAACATAGAAACTAAAACCATAAAAATTATTAGAAAACATAGTTGATATCTGATATAACTCTGGAAATAGGAAGAAAAAGATGAATCTGAACAAAAAAAGTATCTCTGTGGTTTAAAACAAAACAAAAAATGACATCATAAGCAATATTGAAAAATAATGAACTGGAGGGAAAGTTTTTGATAATTCTTTTATAAGTAAAGAGCTAATCTCCCTAATATAGAGTTAAAACAAAAAAACAAAACTAGCCCTGGCTGGTGTGGCTCAGTGGATTGAGTGCCAGCCTGCAAACCAAAAGGTTGCTGGTTCGATTCCAGATCAGGGCACATGCTTGGGTTGTGGGCCAGGTCCCCAACTGGGGCCGTGGGAGAGGCAACCAACCAACGTATCTCTCACACATCAATGTTTCTCTCCCTCTCTTGCTCTCTTTCTAAAAATAAGTAAGATTTTTTTTAAAAGTTCAAGAATTGACAGTGGTGATGGTTGCACAACCTTATAAAATATACTACATACCACTGAACTATACATTTTAAAAAGATAAATTTTAAGGCATATGAATTACATCAATTATAAAACAAACTACTTTGAGATACAGGTCTCTCCAGTCACACTGGCAAAAATCTAAAAGTTGGGAAGGCTGTGGAGAAACACATATTCTCATACAATGCTAAGGGGAATGGTACAACTGCTGATGGCAATTTGGCAATAGCTAACTACACTACAAATGCATCCATCCTTTGACTAGTAAACTCACTTTGGGGAATAATCACGCCATAGTGCTGTTTCTATAAACAACTCGAGTGTTCCTGTCAAGGGAATGGTTAAATGCACTATCATCTACTTAAACAGAATATCATGTGGCTGTAAAAAATAATGAGGAACATTCTAAGATATTCAAAACACTTAACTGGTAAAAATAGCAAGATATATAAGTGTATGTAATATATACCTTTTATATAAGGAAGAAAAAAATCTGTAGTTTTGCTCATACATCTATAACAAGGATACATTTAAAAAATGAATGAAACTTGTGGAGGTGACTAAGGAGGATGGGAAAGGACCAAGGCTTGATTATGTACCTCTTTATATTGTCAATTTTTTTAAGCAAATGAATATAGTCTTTTTAAAGAAAATACCCCTAAAGACATCCCCATGCCCCATAAAGTCTGCCTGAAATTTATAAAAACTTTTGCACCCTGACTGGTGTAGCTCAGTGGGTTGGGCATTGTCCCGCAGACCAAAAGGTCACAGGTTCAATCCCTGGGTTGCAGGCCGGGCCCCTGGTTTGAAGCATTTGAAAGGCAGCCAAGTCATGTTTTTCTCTCACATCAATGTTTCTCTCCTTCCCTACCCCTTTCTCTAAAAATAAATAAATAACATCTTGAAAAAAAGTCCTTTGTGCCCTGGTCGGCATGGCTCAATTGGTTGGAGCATTGTCCCATAAACTGAAAGGTCATGAGTTCAATTCCTGGTCAGGGCACGCACTTAGGTTGCAAGTTCCACCCCTGGTAGGGTGCATACAAGAGGCAACTGGTTGATGTTTCTCCCTCACATCTGTGTTTCTCTCCCTCACTCTCTTTCCCCCTCAGCCCCTCTAAAGTCAGTGAGCATGTCCTTGGTGAGAATTTTTTAAAAAATCCTTTTGTAAACTTTTAAAAGTTAAAATAACATAAATTTTATTTATAAAAAAATTGTATTAAAAACTTTCATTTGTTTTACTTCAAAAATTTAAATACATATTTGCATCAATTTACACTATACACTTTCACATATGCAATTGTTGTTTCCCTCCATTAAGCCCAGTTCCCCTGCGCATCCTCAGGATTTGCTCCTCACTTCCTTTACACTTCTCTTCAGATGTCACCTCCTGTAGTCAGCCTTCCTTGACCATCTATCTACTGATGATGTCCCTCCATCACTCGATACACTCTTACCCGGCCTTCTGCTTTAAGAGCACTTAACATTACCTAACACATTTTTTACTTGTTAATGTGTTCATTATCTGTCACCCCAATAGAATAAGCAAGGACTTTTTCTTGTATCCCTGGCACTTAGAACAACTATACACTGAGTGATTTAATAAATTTGAATCTCTGCTCATTGATTTTTTTCCTACTTTAAATCATCTTTCCACTACTTCCTACCTGGAAAAACTTTCGTCCTTAAAGTCTAGCCCAAAGGTCAGCAAGTATCCTTGACCTCCTCAATGAATCTCCTCCTCAGAAAAGTCCATAATAATTTTTTATTCCACCAATACCAGGACTTCCCTGACAGAATCAACAAGGTTAGTGGCATGGGTTTCTCCTGCTGGGATATGAGTTCTTGAGAGGAAAGTCCATGCTTTTAAGATTCTCTGAGCCCCTAGCACCTAGTATGCCGCCCAGGACACACAAAAAACCCACTCAATGAATGTGTGCTATATTAAACAGCAGATCCGAGTGAATTTGTAGGAAGTAGAAAGTATAAAACACATATGTTCACTAACACTTCATACTTCAGGACAAAGTACAATGAATGGGATAAAAGTACAAAATGTGAAAATGCTCAGAGAAGGGAAAGTGACTAATTCCTATGAATTAATAAAAAAGCATAATTATACCTGTCAATTATACCTCCATAAAGCTGGGGGGGGGGCGGTATAAGCTTACTGCAGAAGACATGTGGGTCTCTGATGGATGAGTATGGTTTCACCAGGGGAGAGCTGGGGTGGGAAGCACAAGCAAGGCAGACGGAGAAAATGGTATGAGTGAAAAGTTCCTAAGGCTCTTAGATGGGAACGTGATGGAGGATGTTTGGGAAGCAGTTGTAGAGAAGGCTGAACAGGGAAGTCAGAGGCCAGTGTAGAGAGCCTTAGCACACCATGGAACCTGAAATTAAAGCATGTAAAAGTAATGGTGAGTGCATGTTCCTCAAATGTGGTCCACAGACCACCTTCATCAGAACTACCCAGAGTGCATGTTAAATACCGATTCTCAGGTCCTACTTACCCAACTCCCACTCCCAGGACCACCGAACCAGAATTTAACCCACATGTGGTTAGACATTTCAGTTGTTTACAGTGATTTGCTAGAATACTTATAACTTTGCATACATCCCTAAATACAGATTTAGGATAAATTTCTAAAGAACTGCTGGGTGAAGTTATATGAATTGTGAAAAAAAATTTGTATGTGTTAAGAAAGGACTGTTTACCCATTATCTCTCTAAAAATTCTAAAGCTGTTGATAGGTATTACCAAATTACCCCTCCAAAAAGCAAATGACTATATCTCCACTATCAGAGTATGAGTATGTTGGTTTCCTCATTCCTGAACCAGTGGCTTTAATATATTTAAGAAACAAGGCTCAGGATAAACTGAATTTAAACTCTAAGAAGTTTTAGACTATCACTAATCATAAGGAAAATGTCCAAAAACAAAAAACAAAAAACAAACCCACCACCACCACTATCAGCAACAACCAAACAAAACCCCACATTAGTATTTTTTAAAAAACAAAAAAAAAGAAAGGAAATAAATACTGACAAAACTGGAATGCTATCGAAAAACTGGAATCCTTGTTGTGCACTGCTGGTGGGAATGTAAAATGGTGCAGCCACTGTAGAAAATAGTATGGTTACAATTTCCTCAAAATATTAAATACAGAACTATCACATGATCCGGCAATTCTACTTCTGGATATACACCTGAAACAAAAGCAGGGATACCGACATATATTTATACACCCATGTTCATAGCAACATTATTTACAACAGCCAAAAGACTGAAGCAACCCAAATGTCCAGTGACAGATGACAGATAAATATGGTATACAGGTCTGTCCAGGAACAGTCCAGCCATTGTTAACATAACAAACAGTCTGCATGACATCGATGTATCCTGGCAGCCAAGGAGAGTGGGTTGGAATGCACGTGCGTGAACTCTGGCGGTTTTACCATACTAGTCAGTGGGGGCAGTAGACGCCATTGAGTGAGCATAGGTACTGTGTGGCCATCACAATCAAAATGACTGAGTGAGTAGAGCAACAAATCTGCATCAAATCTGCGTTGCGCTGGAACGTTCTCCCAAGGAAACTGGATCCAGAAGGCCGCGGCTGTGGGCAACTGGTGACTGGCAGCTTCATCACAACAACACACCTACTCGTGCATCACATCTTGTGCAGAGTTTTTTTAGTGAAACATCAAATCCCCCACGTGACTCAGCCCCACCTACAGCCCAGATTTGGCGCCCTGCGACTTCTGGCTTCTCCCGAAACTAAAATCACCTTTGAAAGTGAGAAGATTTCAGACTGTCAATGAGATTCAGGAAAATAGGATGGGGAGCTGACGGCAATTGGGAGAACTGTGTGAGTTCCCAAGGTGTCTGCTTTGAAAGGGACTGAGGCGTCCTTGTCCCATGTACAATGTTTCTTATTTCTTCAATAAACGTCTCTATTTTTCATATTACATGGCTGGATACCTTCTGGTCAGACCTTGTACAATGGATTATTATTCAGCTTTATAAAGAAAAAAATTTTGACACATGCTACAATACAGATGAATCTTGAAGAGAAGACATTATGCTAACTGAAAGAAGATAATAAATATATGATTCTATTTATATGAAGCTTGGAGGAATGGGGAGTTAGTGTCTAATGGGTACAGTTTCAGTTGGGAAGATAAAAAAGCTCTGGAGAAGAATGGTAGTGATGACTGCACAGCAGTGTAAATGTACTTGGTGCCAGTAAACTATACACTTAAAAATGGCAAAAATGATAAATGTTATGTAATGTGCACTTTACCATAATAAAAAAGTAAAAAAAAAAATTTTAGATTAAAATTCATTCATTCAATTAGTATTTCCCTCCCATTAAGAAGGTTGCAATCTAGTAGTTTATAAGAAATTTCACTTTCTAAAAACAAGTTGTATTCAGGAGGTATTTAATGTACAATTACAAATGCTATGCAATGGAAGACTACAGAAAGGTAACTGAAATCATCTGTTAAAGTTTAAACATATTTTATAGTGTAGTGATTCTACAGGGAAATGTTTTACTTTCCAGTTTATCTGATTCTTTTTTTCCAATCCAAGAATATTGCTTTCACATATATATTTGGAAAAGTCTAACAGACTCATGTAAAAAACAAACAAAAACAACTCCCAAGGGCTTCAGATCAACAACTAAAAAACCCATAACTTGTTCCTTGTTGAATGTTAAGGCTCACTAAATTATAATAATCAGGAAATTAAAAATTTCAAAATTAGTAGTGCTATTCTAAATGTTTTGTAAATGCAACAATCAAATCCAAATGGGTCAGATCCAAGTTGAAATTTCTTTCTAATTAAAAAAACAACAGCAGCCCTGGCTGGTGTGGCTCAGTGGATTGAGAGTCGGCCTGTGAACCAAAGGGTCGCCAGTTTGATTCCCAGTCAGGGCACAGGCCTGGGTTGTGGGCCAGGTTCCCAGTAGAGACCATGCGAGAAGCAAGCACACACTGATGTTTCTCTCCTTCTCTTTTTCCCTCCTTTCCCCTCTCTCTAAAAATAAATAAATAAAATCTTTAAGAAAAAAATAAAAATAAAAAACAACAACTAACCTAAAACCTACAATAGGTAGACCATATTTTAGACCATATTTTAAAATCTTGATTTCTTTTATAAATAAAAACAAAATCTAGAATGAACTAAAATTAATATTCTAAAAAAGTGATCCCTAACCTTTAATTTTGTGAAACTAACAGAGCAAGCACTTAACTAGAAGCCAAAAGATTCTAAACAGGTGCTTCAGGAGTAAGTTATTTCCATTTTTTCATTTGTGAAATAACTGGTAGGGGTGTCCAACCCACAGTGTGTGGGTCACATGCAGCCCAGGATGGCTATGAATGAAGCCCAACACGAAACCATAAATTTACTTAAAATATTATGAGGGTTTTTTTTGTTTGTTTGTTTTCCTTAGTGTTTGTGTATTTAATGTGTGGCCCAGAGACACCAAAAGGACGGACACTCCTGAATCAGATTAGATGATTTCTAAGGTCCCTTCCATTAACATGTGATGAAAATCACTTCAGGCAGAGTAAAATTCATAATATAACCAGCAAATTATGTGGAAATAGGCAGCGTAATGGCAGGGAAATTAAATTAACAGTAAGATGTCAAATTTTCAAGGAGGCATTTCCCAAACAGTCACCCCACAAAATCAGTGGGTGGACTAAAAGGTCTTAACATGGACTTGCCATGAGTATTAACCATCTGGGCCTCCCCGATCACGAGCTGAGCAATCCACTAAGACGGGCGCTAGTGACTCACGCTCCTGAATAAGACTGCTGTGTGTGTAGACAAGGGATCGATTAAAGGGTTTACAATGAAGTTTTGTTTAACTGGAACATTTTAAGTGGAAGTTAATTCTGCATGAGTGATAATAGATGTTTAATAACTAGCTAGTGACAATTTCTAAGCAAAGCATTATGGCAGCTAACTAGCAAACAGTAATTTATGTATTACAAACATGAAAACAACTTGCTTTTCCAAACAGCTCTTGGCTATGGACAATATTTGAGAAACACAAAATATACTTTATTGTGAATCAAATTATAAAACCTAATGGAAAGAAAGTAGTTTGAAATCTCAGCTCTATTAAACAAAAAGGAAACAGAATACGGCATTGTGGGTTGAAGTGCCAATTTGTGCTGGCAAAAAGCCATTCTATTTGAACACAAGAACCACCAGAAACCAGCTGGGGAAGTATGGGGAACCTGGGATACTGCATTCATTCACAATGCAGCGTAAGTGGTACTGTCTTCACAGAAAAAAGGACAGTACTGGCACACTTGTCCGAAACTAAGCTTAGGTCAAACCAACTGTCTGAACAATGATCAGTGTAGGAAAACAAATATATCTAAGCAATATAAAAACAAATGTATAATAATTCCAATATGACTAGGGTCACAATATAAAATTTGCAATGAACACTGTCATACACTGATAGTAAGAGTGGTCTGGTTTAATCTTTCTGGAAGGCACTGTGGCGATAGTTACCAGGAACTCTATAATTGTTTGATCAGTAATCCCACATCTAGTAATTTATCCCAAATAAATGCCCGATAAAGTAATTTTACATAATATATAACATCTATAGTTAAATATTGTACAACAATTATAAATCTTGTTTTAGAACAGAGATCACAAAATTCAGGTGTCTGTAATTATGTAGTGTCAAAAGGCAGACTAGTGGTTGCCTAGGAATGCGGGGGGTGGGGGGATAGGGAATGACAGCTAATGGGTATTAAATCTCTTTTTGGGGTAATGAAAATATTCTAAAATTAGATTGTGGTGATGGCTACATAACCCTGTGGCTATATTAAAAACATTGAATTGTATTCTTTAAATAGGTGAACTGTATGGTATGAATTAAATCTCAATAAAGTTGTTTTAAGACATTTTTAAAATGTCCAGATACCAGTGAGGTTAATACAAGTAACTGAAACAGGAAAATGGGGCCTGGAGAACACGCACACCAACTAAAGGAGGCGGGGGTGGGGGTGGGGGCGTCTACTGCTTAGTGGCTACAGCTGTGGGAGTTACCAAACTGTCTTATCTATCAAAAGAAGTCTTCAACCTGGACTTTTATGTGAAGTCTGATTTTTTTTGGTAAATTTTTTATTGAAGTCTACAATGCCTACAGAGCCCCGGCCAGGTAGCTCTCTGGTTAGAACATTGTCCTGATATGCCAAGATTGCACGCTCAATCCCAGGTCGGAGGACATAAAACAGGCAACTAAAGAATGCATAAATAAGTGGAACAACAAATCCATGTTTCTCTCTCTCTCAAATCAATAAATAAAATAAAATTTAAATATTTTATTTTTTTGAATTTTTTTTAAATCCTCACCCGGGGACATGCCTGTTGATTTTAGAGAGAGGAAGAAAGGGAGGGAGGAGAGAAGGGGAGGAGAGGGAGAGATCAAGATAGATAGATATGAGAGAGAAACATGGATCGGTTGCCTCTTGTATCCGCCCCAACTGGGGATCAAACCCGCAACCCCTTGGTGTATTGGACAATGCTCCAACCAACTGAGCCACACCTGCCAGGGCTAAAATAAAACTAAAAACTAAAAACTAAAATAAAATACCTACAGAAATGTGCACAAATCTAAGTGTATAGTTCAATGAATTTTCACAAGCTGAACACACCCACGTAACCAGCACACTGAAATCAAGAACAAAGTATCACTAGCCATCCAGAGCCACAATCAGCCTCTTTACACCCAAGAGAAACCACCATCCACACCTCTAACAGCATAGATTAGTTTAGCCCAGGGCCAACTTTGGTACTACTGACATTTTTGACAATTCTTTGCTGTGAGAGACTGTCCTATGTACTGTAGGTTGTTCTGCAGCATCCCTGGCCTCTTTGAGTTGTGACAACCAAACATGTATCTAGACATTGCCAATGCCCCTTGGGGAACAATATTACACTACACTGACACCCACTGATAAAACCTGTATTTGAACTTCATATAAATAGAATCATACACAATAGACTCTCTTACACTGGAATCATAAAGCATATACGCTTGCCCTGGCTGCTGTGGCTCCATGGATTGAGTGCCGGCCTGCAAACCGAAAAGTCGCTGGTTCGATTCCCAGTCAGGGTACACGCCTGTGTTGCAGGCCAGGTCCCCATTTGGCACACAAGAGGCAACCACACATTGATGTTTCTCTCCCTCTCTTTCTCCCTCCCTTCTCCTCTCTCCAAAAATAAATAAAATCTTAAAAAAAAAAAAAAGAATATACTCTTTTGTCAGACTTCTTTTGTTCAACATCTATTAAGTCACCAATTCTGTAACATTTGGCTCTGGTCTGTTCATTTGCTTTATTGTATCGCCATTCTGTGAATATATCACAATTTATCCATTCACTACTGATTGGTATTTGAGCAGTTTCCAGCTTGGGGAAATTACGAATAATGCTACTATGAACATTCCACAGAGGTCTTCTGGTGAACATACCTATGCATTTCTGTTGTATTACCTAGCAGTATTAGGGTATGAATTGCTAGTAATAGGGTATGTTGTGTCAGCTTTAGCAGATTAGTACTTTTCCAAAGAGGGTTTTGTTAACTTATACTCCGACCTGTCTCCTTTACTTTTCATGTTGACAACTAACAGAAAAATACATTTAAATAATATTGAGCTAGAGACCTTACTGTCTGAATAAAGCCTGCCAACTTCTAACCTGCTTTTAAAAAAATAGTTCATTATATGGGAAAATGTTTACATGTACTAAAAAGGCAAAAACAAGCAAGCAAACAAAAAAACCCAATAAAATTTTGTGCCTGAGTAGAAATACACCAATATTAACAATGGCTTATGGACAATTTCTCTTTTATTTGCTTTTCAGTACATTCCACAATATAATAAACATGTAATAATGGAGCTGGCAAAGCTTTACTGTGGAGCAAAAGCCCCAAGAGAAATTTAAAAGTAGGTCAGGGTACAAATTTCATAATATTTGCATATATTTATAAAAACCTAATTAAGTAATGGATATATCACAGAAAAGTGTTAACTATCTGACAGAAACTTTGGTACAGTTATTACAACCCCCTTGCATAAGGGAGTCCAAGAGAGAACTTACATAAAATTTCACTCCGGATTAATATATAGATGGTGAGTCTACTGGGTAATTCTTAATTTGTAAGGATATAGCAAAAGATAGTACTCTTGACATGAGGTGTTATACAGCAGCTTAGTATCATAATGCAGCTCTTCTCATTTCTTTAGAGACTCACTATAAAATGGTCCAAAAGCAACACAGAAAATTAATATGCCCAGTATTTTCTTGAAATACATCATTGTTCCCATCACTACCTGCTTATTAAGTGTTTGATATTCAGTATTTTGGAGTTATCTTTATTTTAAAAACTGATTATTAAAACAGCCACCAAAAACTTACAATTCTCGACTACAAGTGAGCTCTAGTAAATGTTTACTTGACATGTGAAAATGTTACAAAACTCATACTTCCTTTCCTAATCACTCCACTTCTTTTTCTCTCCTTCATATCAAGGACTCTTCTGTTGGGATAAGAATATGCGGTTCCTTCAAATTTCTCATTGAACTAGTAATCATAATTAACAGGTGATCAAAATAAATCTATTCAGTAGGATGCTTTGCAAGCTGTAAATTTTCCTCCCAGGACATATTTCAAATAATAAACATACTTTTCCATCCTCTTTTCTTCTTCTTCCTTTTTTTTTTTTCAGATTATATTTACTTATTGTTGGAGAGAGGAGAAAGAAGGGAGAAAGAGAGGGAGAGAAAAAACGATCAGCTGCCTCTCCCATGCCCCAACCTGGGGACCTGGCCTGCAACCCAGGCAGGTGCCCTGGCTGGGAATCGAACTGGCAATCTTCGGTCCGCAAGCTGGCACTCAATCTACTGAGCCACATCAACCAGAGTATGCCCTTTTCTTTTCTGAGTTCAAGTATAATAGGGCATACAATTCAATAAAAGAACTGAGACACTCCCCCCATTCCTAATCATTTTTCCAAACTCAAAAGAAAGCTTTCCTTTCCAAGCGAATCCAAGAAGAGTACATCTGCTTGAAGTGCTCCACCTATAACAAAGCTTCCGCAATGAACAGCATGAACATGTACTACTGAACTGGAATGTGGGGTCAAAGCAAGCTATTTGATTTAGACACACAAACAACAAATTCCCTTTCAGAAAGTACTACATTGCCACTCTCACTAAGCCATTTTCTATATAAGTCTAAATAGGCTAATCAATCTGGTCTTTTGAAAATAGAATCCAAGAACTAACATTTCTGACATTACAAGGTTAAAAATTCCTGTCTTAAGAAAAAAACCAAACACCCTTACCATCCAAATCTTCCACAGACACAATTCCCATTTCAGAGGTTCGCACACTATTAGTTGTAAAAGAAACATTAGAGATTGCTTAGGCTAGTAGTCCCCAACTTTTAGAGCCTAAGGACCTTTATGTAAATTGCAAAAGACTTCTCTGGAGCCCTATGTAATAGTAGTTACATGTTTATTATCTGTCTTTGGAGAAAACACATAAAGATAAAACTCTACCATAAAGTGGTAAAGTTTTAAAATAAATCTATAGTTTATTATAAACTACATATACATTTGAAAAGGTCACATATTAGTAAGTCATTATTTACAGCTCATAGATAAAACTTGCGTGGATTCTAAAGTTATCGTTTAACTACTCTGCTGCAGTGGCTCACTGTCTGACATGACAGTATGAGACTAACATCCTTGTTTTACTGAAGAGCATATCAAACACCATGATTACTTGCATTCAACTAATTAGCTATAAAGCCTAGAATACAACTCAGGACCTAATGGTATTTTTGCTACACTATGTGTATTTAGGGTTTTGTTTTAAGACCATGCAGAAAGCCACTGAAGAAGTTAATAGCGATATACAAGCAATATAAATATAACTGAAGAAAAAAATTTCATTAAAAATAGCAGCAAATAGATGAAATACTCAGGAATAAGCCTAACAAGAAATACTCAGAATTTAAATGAAGAACACGTAAAAACAGTATCAAAGAACACAAAAGACTTAAATGCTTAAAATGCTTTAAAGACTTAAAGTATTCCACGTTCTTGGATACAGAAGCCATCATAAGATATTAGTTCTCCCTAAATTAATCTAAAATGTAATGCAATCTTGATTTCTCAAAATGCCAGTAGGATTTCTTTGGAACCAGACAAATTGATTCTAAATTGAAGGTGAAAAAATAAATACTAAGCATGGTTGGAAATTTCCTGAAAGAGTAATGAAATCATACAACCTCCTCTATATACGTACCATAAAAGCTAAACAAATTATGAAAGGTGGAACTGGCAAAAAGGTTTACAGATCAATGGAATGGAACAGAAAAGGAAGTCCGGAAGATCCAAATACATCTGGGAATTTCATGTATGTTAAAGGCAGCACTGCAAACCAATGAAAAAAGGTGAACTATTCAATAAATGGTATTGAACTACCATGGGTAGGCATCTCAGAAAAATTATAAATAAAGTTGGAGTCCTGACCAGTGTGGCTCACTGGGTTGAGTGCTGGCCTGCAATTCCCAGTCAGGGCATATGCCTGGGTTGTCAGCCAGGTCCCCAGGTGGGAACACGTGGGAGGCAACTGATCAATGTTTCTCTCCCTCTCTTTCTCCCCTCGCCATTCCCCTCTCTAAAAGTAAATAAATAAAGTCTTTTAAAAAGTTAACTGAAATTGTGATTAAACCCTACAAAACAGAAATACAGAGTGCTATAAGAGTGTATTATGGGGTCCCTAACCTAATCTGGGAGGATCACAGGTTTTTCTGCAGATGTGCTACTTAAGCACATTCTGAAAAATGAGGAGCCGCCTTAGTTACAGCATGTACAAAGGCCCTGGGGTGAGCTCGGAACATTCAAGGAATAGGGGAAAAAAATCAGCATAGCTAGACTATACATAAGAAGAAAATACAGCTCTGATCGGTGTGCCTCAGTTGGTTGGGTGTCATCCCACAAAGCAAAGGGTCACTGTTTGGATTCCTGGTCAGAACACATACGTGGGTTAGGAGTTCGGTCCCCAGTCGGGGCACATATGAGAGGCAATTGATGAATATTTCTCTCTCACAGTGATATTTCTCTCCCTTTCTACCTGCTTCCCCCTCTCTCTAAAAAAAATAAGTAAATGAAATCTTTTTTAAAAAAGTAACCAAAAAATGATGCTGGAGAAGTAGGCAAGGCCAGATCACACCTTGTTAAATGAAGATTCAAGGCTTTAAAGGAAACAACACAAGTTTTCAGGTAAAACTTTTTTGATTAAATTTGTTTTATGAAGACAGTTCTCTCTGCTGTGAGAAGAGTAGATGAGAGTACAGCAGGTCCTTGAATAACACTGTTTTGGTTGTGGGGTGGGGGGGTCAATTCCCGGCAAGGGCCGCTCTCTGCTCTCCACATGTGGAGTCTGTACCTTCTCCCTATGCCTGTATGGGTTTTTTCCAGGTACTCTGGTTTCCCCCACATTCCAAAGGTCTTTACGTGAGGTAAATGGACATGTCTAAATTGTCTAGTTGGGGGGGGGGGGGGTGCCCTGGATGGGAAGGTGATTTGTCCAGGGTTGGGCCCACCCTGAGCTTCTGGGATAGGCTCGGGACACTCTTGACCTTGAACTGGAATAAGCCAGCTTGGAAAATGAAAATAACTATTTTACTTGTTTTTATTAATCTTTCTTTTTTAAAAGATTTTATTTATTTATTTTTAGAGAAAGGGGAAGGGAGGTAGAGAGGGAGAGAAACAGCATTGTGCGAGAGATACATTGATCAGTTGCCTCTCGCATGTCTCCAACCTGTAGCCCAGGCATGTGCCTTGACTGGGAATCGAACTGGTGACCTCTCGGTTCATAGGCTGGCGCTCAATCCACTGAGCCATACCAACCAGAGCTAATCTTTCTTAAATGTATGTATAGCTCACATTTATTTCAATGTTTAATATGAGAAGTATTTTGGGTCTTTAGTTTAGAAGTTTGGTGACATTTTTGTGACCAGAAATATGCTGCAGGAACTTCTTTATATCAATTAGCCTATGGTAAAACTGGTTTCATTATACATTGTTTTGCTTAAAGTCATAGTTTCCAAGAACCTATGGACAACGTTATGGGAGGACCTGTTGAATGTGGCTTGGGTTATATACCTAATAGTAAAAGTATAAAGAAATGCAAGGAAATAGTGAATTCAAGTTGGCAATGACCTCTGATAAAGCCTACAATGGAGGTGGCAGGGAGCATGCAATCAAGGGGAAACACAGAAGACTGGTAATGTTTCATTTCTTAAACTGTAAGGTGGTTATGCGAGTATTTATTATAGAATTATTACTTTTTTGTCTTAAATATTTCATATTACTTTTTCTCTTTTAAAAAGACTGAATAGCCCTGGCTGGTGTGGCTCAGTGGATTGAGCGCCAGACTGGAAACCGAAAGGTCATCAGTTTGATTTGCAGTCAGGGCACATGCCTGGGTTGTGGGCCAGGCCCCCACTTGGGGGCCTGGGAGAAGCAGCCAATCCATGTATCTCTTGCACATCGATGTTTCTTTCCCTGTCTTTCTCCCTCCCTTGCCCTTTCTCTAAAGATAAATAAATTTTAAAAATCTTTAAAAAAATAAAATAAAAAGGACTGAACAAGGATGCCCTGCCCTGGTTGCTCCATTGGTTAGGGTACCATTCTCATACGCCAAGGTTGCGGGTTCATCCTCCAGCCAGGGCACATATAAGAATCAACCAATGAATGGATAAATAAATGAAACAACAAACTGATGTTCGTCTCTCTCTCTCTCTCTCTCTCTCTCTCTCTCTCTCTCTCTCTCTCTCTCAAACAAAGAAAACTCATTCAGAATTGACTATAATAAACTTAGGAAAATGTGAGTTAGACCAGGATTGGGAGACTAGAGGTGGAGAGAAATGGCAAGAGTTTGGCCTAAGTTGTTGATAGAGCCACTTAACAAAATAGGGTACAGAGGGTGTGGCTCAGTAGACAGAATGCCAGACTGAGAACCTAAAGGTCGTCGGTTCCATTCCCAGTCAAGGCACATGCCTGGAATGTGGGCTGGGTCCCCAGTTGGAGACATGCGAGAGGCAACCAATTGATGTCTTTCACACATCGATGTTCCTCTCCCTCTCTCTCCCCGCTTCCCATCTCTCTTAAATAAATAAATAATCAATCAATCTTAAAAAATACAATAAAATACGGTACAATGAAGGTCTAGGTTTGGAGCCAAGATCAAAAGCTCAGTCTGGGAAACTCAATTCAAAGCACTGACTATGTAAGTGGAGATGATGAACAGAGAGCCAGGATGAGAAAAGAGGATCTGAACTACAGAGAAAAACTGGGGAGTATTCAAAATATACGTGATAACCGAAGCCACAGAATAGATAAGGCTAGAGTGGGAAAGAGAGGAAGACTAAGAACCAAGACTTTAGGAAGAAATTAAAGATCTAATAGAAGAGCAGGGGGTTGAAAAAGCCTGACGAACACCCAGAGAGCAAGGAGGGAAATTAGAACCCAGAAGAACAGAGTATTTCAAGAAGGAAATTTTTGAAACTAAATAAACATCCACTCTGGATGGGCAATTAGGAAGCCACGGTCCAAGAATGAATTAAAGAGAATTCCCTAAAAATAGACAGAGTCCAGATCTACTTTACTCCGAACATTCCTAAAAGAAATAACTCAGTTAAGTAACAATAAATTCAGTCAAAACTGATAAATCCCACAAAGATGAAGATAAAAAATAAATCTCTGTAACTACCTGATATTTCAATACAGTTTAGAGACCAGAGGATAAGAAGAGGAATGTGTGAACTTTATTCCATTTTATAGAAGTAAAACATCAACACTTACTCTGAAGTCCTACACACTTTTTTTATTTCAAAGAAGTTAGGTAATTTCCAGATTGCTAAACCTTTTTAGCATGTTAAACCAGAAGCACTTTCAGAGTAAAAATCCAATAGTATTCATCTTTGAATCTTCAGCATCTAGTTCAGTGCCTGAAATAAATACTTGATTGAAGAAGAGAAATAAAGAAAGGTACACTGAATGAATCTGTGAGCACCAGAACACCTTTGTCCAAATTGTGCTGGTGATACAGCAATACAGCCTCAAAAAACAAGCTTTAAACGCGGGCTCTATTCATTCCACAGAACACTTCCTTTCTTTAGAAATAGAATGCTATGTGTACCTTGTCTCGGTGAGGGGGAAAAACCTTTGGGCAACACATTCCACAGGTCTGAATGATAAACCCGAGTGCTGTCAGCCAGTGCGGTATCTGCAAAACTCAAGGATGTACTCCAGTGCACCAGCCAGTACTGAACGTCTGGTCATTCATTCTTGAGAGTTGTAGAAAATAGCAATGCTAAGACTTAAAAGAATAGGTCCTTGCCTCCACACAAACTAAACTAATTAAACTCATCAGCTGCAGCAGCATGTTTGAAAACAACTGTTGGCACTTAGCTGATATTAACAGTTCAAAACTGTTTTCTAAGTTTCAGGTTAATGTTATCAGCTAAAATCTGCCTTCTCATATGTGTTCTCAAAAGAATGGTCTACAAAAGCAAAAAAAAAGTAATCCCATCCTTTCTTTCACTAGCTTTTTAGCAGATATTTTGGATGGAAGCCACACGTTTCTATGCTGCAAGATAAGCATGAGTTCAGAAATAAGAATTGTATCTCCAGTTGCACTTAACTATCCAGATTAATAATATTAATAATAAAGATGAAAGGAACACATTTCATTTATTTTGAAATGTGAACAAACTTCAAATTTAAAAAAATGTTGGTACTTGTTACTTTGCACTGATTTAGGCATGGAGCAAAGTATGTATTTATTAAGAAAATGATGCTCTGGATTTTAATTATATACTTTGTATCCTAGGGTCCAAATTTGAATTGATTGGTGAGCCTGGGGGTAGGTGGGAGGCTAATCAGAGGCAGACTATCTCTTCCTTTGGCTAGCTTATTCAAATATGAAATATGAAAAAAAAATTATTAGGTGGTAACAGCATTTGAAAGTAGGATTGTTATGTTCGAGATACGGTAACTTCTTAAATCCTTTGGGTTAAAGGCTAAAACTCAATTCTACCTTAATGAACTGAATAATAGAAAGTTACCTTGCTCCTCTTAAAGAAAACAGTGGTGGCTGCCTAGCACAAGCAGAAAACCAATTCTGAAGTCACACAACCTAAAAAGAAACTAAAGGCACTGAAAGGATGCCTTTTAGAAAGGATGTTTACAATGCTTTGGAAAAGTGCACAACAGTTTAAGACAGGTAGTAAGTAACAGTAAACCGTTACAAATCGGGACAAATAATAAAAGTACTTCCATATTACTTGCCTTCTCTTCAGAATGTCCTTTGCCTACAACACTGTTCACAAAGATCTGGCCAACACTAAGACACAGATTTGCTTACCAGAGCTTTTTACCTTTTACCCAGAATAGTTATTTCATTTTTTTTTAATTCTGCCATTGCATAGCACTTAAGAAATCCAAAGCAACTACAATATACAACTCTATGCTAAATTCCAAAAAATAAAACCACAAAACCCAAGCAAACGGAAAGGCAATTCAAAATATTTTCAGTCAAGAGCCCTGTAAGTAAGTTTATTTATGTTTTTACATTCTTACTCTTGAATACCTAAACTCTCTTTGGGGGTGGGGGATAAAGGCTCTGATCCCCAAATTACATTATTAATCCCCTTTTCTACAGATATTAATGTACTCGAGATAACGCTGTTCTCCGTTTATCACGGAATTAAAAGCCATCCCTTTGATTTGCAGTTTGATTTTTATAGAGCTTTCCCATGTACTCACTTGAACGTATACAGAACATGAAGGTATGACAATTTCGGACTCACCAGCACACAATACAACGCCTACCCAGAACTTACTCTAGCTTGATTTATCCGATTACACAAAGTATCGTCTTGATGCTAACAAAATAAAGCGTGAGCACAAAGAAGTCTGTACCAGTGACACTTCTCAATGAACAAAAATTCCTGCAAACGATAAAACCAAACTCACTCACTTCTCCAAGAAAAAGAAATCCCCATCTTGGAAACAATCGCAAAAAAAAAAAAAAAGAAACAAAAAACCAAACCAAATTCTAAACCACACATTCACGTAAATGGTTTCAACTCAAAGCTCCAAACGCTGCGGCCACCCACACAACTGCCCACAATCACAGCGTTAGCGCCTTCTCTTAAATTTTGAATCTGGAGCCGGAAGGGGAAAAAAAAAACAAAACCAAAGCAGCGGCCCGAAGTTTCACGAAAAGGGAAGAAATCATTTGAAGTTAAAAAAACGTGTTAATCACGAGTGAACGATGCCATTTCCCCGCCCCCGCCCCTTCCAGCCCCTACACTGAATCTTCCCCGAAACCTTAGCGGGAGGCAGGCGTCCTGGCGGCGAGATGCTGGAGGAGAGAGTCCAACGTACCCCAGCCGCCGGAAGAAATGTCAGCGGCCGGGCGTCGGAGACAAAGACCAGCCCGCGGAGCGCCCGGCGCGGTCCTGCGCCCCTAACCGCCCGGCGGAGTTGGGAGCACGGCCAAAGCGCCGCCGAAGTGCGCGCCCAGGGTCCCCCTGTTCCCCCTCCCGCCGCCGCGGCCCGGGCCCATCCCCGAGCCGTTTCCCTCCCAATTTGGAAACCGCGCGCCTGGGGACAAAGCGGGAGGGCGCGCCGGGCGCGACGGCGGGCCGCGGGCTGCGATGCCCCTCCGGGCTCGGCGAGAACCCCTCGGCGGCGCCCGTCCCTCCCCCAGGCGCTCCTCTTTCCCGGCGTCCCGTCCCTCGCGGCCCGTCTCCTACCTCCCACAAGTTCTCCCGTCCCCACACCGAGCCCGCCCCTTGCCCGCTTTTCCTCAGCCGGCCCGGCGATCGCCCCTCACCGGGCGGCGGGGTCCCCCGGAGCCGCCTCCTCCGCCGGGCCTCAGCCCGTCCCGCCGGCCGCCGCCTCATGTGCCCCGCGCTGCCATCGCCTTCGCCACCACCCTCGCTTCTCCTCCTCTTCGGCCGCCGCCGCCGCCGCCTCAGCCTTCGCCTCAGTCTCCTGCCGAGGCCGAAGCCAGAGCCGCTCCCGCCGCCGCCCGGACCCGCGGGGAGGCGCCTGCGCACTACGCACTGCGATGGGGGCGGGGGCGTCCCGCCGCGGCCTGGGAGCGGGGGGCGTGCGGCACGTGGCGCTCCGGTGGGAGGGGGCGTCCCACGGCGCGCCGGCGGTGGCGCGAGCGCCTAACTTTATGCGGTCTGGGCCGCGCGCGCTCCCGGAAGGTCCGGGACGCGGGGGAGGCGCGGCGCGTGTAGGTCTCCCCCGCGTGAAGTCTGCACCCGGGGTGGACGCAGACTTCTCTGAGTCAGTGCATTCCAACAGCTTGAGTCCCAAGACCGGAGCGCCCCGCCGGCCGGGCCTCCCTAGGAGCCGGCGACTAACGGCGCCGTGAGGACACGCCCTTACCTGAATGTTCTGGGTGGGTCCACCTAGTCCCGGAGCTGTCCTCTGTGCGCTCCGCTAAGGCCCTGGTCCAGTGTTCCGCAGGATGCTGATGTCCCTTTCTAGGTTCTGCTCTAAAATTATTCGAGGATCCAACGAGCGCTTGGTAGGCTAACCATTCTAGCTCTTTTGGGTAGTGGCTTTTAGTGGCGTTTCTAGATACATTTGAAGTCCAAGACCTCTCGGAATAACGAGAACCTAATAGGCCATTTCCTCTTAACTCCTTGCAGCCCGGCAGTCTGAAGACTTCGTAAAAGTTTGCGTGCATAGGAATCTCCAATCTGGTAAGAACCTGAAAATTCCTCAAATACTTCTAAGTAGCGTGAGTCACTGCACAACAGAAGAGGTACTAAGGAGATGGGAAGGTACCATGTACAGTGTTTGCCAACTCTTGTACTCCCAAATCATCGCATTTGACCATCGCTATACAAAAGGGTAGGCTTTTATTTTACCCTTTTGACCAGGGAGAAAATTAAGCTCTAACAAGTGAGGTAATTTACTGCAGGTCAACCCGCCACCTCCACCCGGAAAGCTGGGTCCGGCCCTAACAGCTACTCCAGAGGATGAAAACTTGAGGGCTAGGCACCCAGCCCACTAACAAAGTTTTGTTTGGCCAGTACGCTGTTTTCTAAAAATACGAATAAATTGCCAAATTTTAAAAACCCTATTTCTGGCTTCTCATAAAATGTCAAAAAATTTGCTCACGTTGAGCCTCTCTAAGTCAAGTGACAGCTACTTCTGAGTCACATCTGGTGATCTAGGGCACGCAGTGTCCTCACTCAGCTGCTTGGACTCCGTCTTTACGTTCTCTTCCCCCTGTTCTCGCCGTGCCCCAGTCTCCACCCATCCCCAAACGAATGTATTTAAAATGACGCGTGAAGACTGAATTTGTGAAAATTTAAATAAAGAACATGTTAGTTAAAGTAACACAGGTGACGCATCATCGTACATGCTGATTGAAATACTAGACCGCTCACATATTACTAAAAGCAAGTATAAATTGGGACAAGTCGCTGTGGAACACTAGCACTATCTAACGCTGAACCTGCGGATGGATACACTATAACTCCATGGGACTGCCACAGAAATGGGTATAAATGTTCACCAAAATACTTGTACTAGAGTATTAATAGCAGCACCATTTGTAAGAGCAAAAAAACGAAACTGGAAACTACCAAGACTCCCATCAACCGTAAAAAGGATAAATTGTACTATATTCACACAATGGTACATCATGTAGCAATGGGAATGAATACTGTACAATTACACACAATAAGACAGATGAATGTCACAAAACCTTCCGTTTATATTAAGATCAAAAACAGGCAAAAGTAGCCTGTGCTGTTAGAAATAAGGGTAGTGGTTGACCCGAGGGAAGAATAGTTACTGGAAAGGAGCAAGCCTTCCTGGGGCTGGTCCTGTCCATTGGTAATCTGGATGCCGAGCGCACACACAGATGCGCGGCTGCCACGTTTGAGCTGTGTACACTTTTGTGCGGCATCTTAGGACTTCAATACAAATCTTTAACGTGGTGTTAAAACATTTGATTATATATGTAGTTATGGCATATGTGTACATAAAGAATATATGTAAGCAAATGTACAGGGTTTACAGCTGTATGAGAAACAGTTTATTTTTGTATTATTATTTATTCATGATTGTATTATTTTCCATACAAGCAACTGTAAACTTACTTTTGCCCCACTCTGTATTATGTATTTTTATATGTAAATAATATGCGACCAGTGTGTATTAAATATTTTCTCATAAATTCATAGACGAATCTGCAGGGGAAGGCTTCCGGTCTTTTAGCACTGCCTCTTCTTCATGGGGATTGAGAACTTTACACTTCCTGCCTCTGTTCCCTTACTACTGACGGGTTCAGAACAAGCCTCCCTAAGATGTGCCTCTTGGACATGTGAATTAGTTTGAGCCGGAGGTAATCGAGATCCTGGGGCCTCAAGAAACTTTCATCTCTCCGTTGAAAAATTTTAATTAGGGGCCTTGCTCATAATAAGAGTTATCAGCAGAAATAATTTTTTATGACCTATCTATAAGGCAGGGCAAACTTTTAATTACTGAATATCTGCTTTTCTTATCACACAGTGAATGACCTTTCCCCGCCCTACCTCATCTTTAGCTCAGAATGTCATACACACCTCATTTTCCCTTTCTGTCTCTGAACCTTTCCTGCAGGTGGGGTCTCTGACTCTCCCATTAGGGGGGTTCCCATATGTATGGACATAATTAAATTTGGGCACTTTGTTCATCTCTCTCCTGTCTGTTTGATTATTAGACCAGCTGAAAGAACCTAGAAGGGCAGAGAAAAGTTTCTTCCTCTCCCACACTACCGAACTTGCAGTCCTGTCTCTCTTCTGGTAGAGCAAAATTTTAAAGATGGAGATAACGAGACCCAAGGCAGTTAAGCTGTTTTACCTGTAGATAGTTTAAAAACCAGAAATATAACCAAATGCTATTAAGTCCTACTCAGGACTCTTCTTTCTCTCCTCAGTCACACTGCCAGCTATTGACATCCTTTACTCTAGTTACAGGTGGGAAACTGAGGCCAGAAACCTAAGCCAGAGGATGTCTGGACCAGGCACTCGCCAGGGTCCAGAGCAAACCAGGGTGTCTGCTAGAGTGTGAGCTCCTGGAAGGGAGCACCACGGCACATGACCCAGCTTCTAGAGCAGAGCCCGGCACGTAGTAGCTGCTTAGGAAGTGTACGCAGAGTGAACGAGTGGAGGGAGGCTCGCCATTCCTAGCACCAAAAGGCGACTATGGGGAGAAAAAGAAAAGCCTCAAGTTTTGTACAGGGACAGGGGGCTGGTTTCCAGCCTCAGGCAGGGAGGAGTGGAGCCCAGTGCTGTGAGAACATCACTTTATTCACATGGGGCCCAGGCAGGAAAAGATCAAAACCCAATTTGAGAACTTTGAGAGTCGCCCTGGGGCTCTGTGGTTTGGGAACTATAAGGTCAGCTTGAAGACTGCAGTGTGTCACTATTTCCATTACACATTTTCCAGGGTCTCCACTTGGCTGGTAAACTCGGAGCAGATTCTTCTGTGCTGGGGGATGGGAGCAGAGGCCCAGAGAGGTGGGATTTGAGAACGCTCCCTGTTGGCCTTGGGGAGCCCTGCCTGCCCCAGACTGGCTGATAATAAGAATTGTTAAAGTTCTTGATGACTCTACTAAGGGGTGGGAGGTAGGGGGAGGGTGTGTATATTAGCAACTCCTCCCTCATCATCCCCAGCAGTTTCAGTTAACCTGGCCGGACACATTATACTGCTTCTCCCTGCCACAGGGTTGTTAGCCAAAATGGGTTTTTCTGTTGTCCTTTTTTTTGAATAGGTAACACAAGTCGCATAGAAGGAAGAGTAAGATGAGCCCCTACCAGTGTTTCCCAGAGCCTGGTTAGCAGTTTCTTGTATATTAATGCTGAATTTTAAACTAAGATTACTCCACCTGCAAATGAGGAGAAGGTGGAGTCTGTGCAGGAGTTGGGGGTAGAAATAAGACAGGACAATGAGAAGCCAGAAAAAAATTCCTCGGCAAGTGGAATAGGGAAACTGAGAGAGAGAGCTGAACAAAATGGCCAGGCAACTTGCGGCCAGGTGCAGATGGTCCCCAGGGCAGAAGGCCTGGCGGGGGCAAAACTGGGAAAACAAGGACCTTGCCTCTGGGTGGCTTTTCCTCCCCTGGCCATTCCTCCCTGGAGATGACATCCAGGCCTCAGTTGTGCTTCAGCTCCAGGCCCAGAAAAGCAGCAAAACCAGGTGGGTGACGCCAGAACCAAAGGTAATGACTTAAGACCCCTACCCTGTCACTGACCAATCAGTGGAGACCACGATCCTGAAAGGACACACCTGGAGGACTGATGAATGTTCTACTGAAACCCTCCCCTGAGCCCTCCCCTAAGATTCTGGCCCACAAGAAAGAGAAAAGCCTCAAGACCGAGGACCCAGGGTGCACGCACTCTCCCCCTGGGGAGCAGCCCTTGCCACTCCCATTCCCTGCTCCTTCTCCCCCTTCTTTCCCCACAAGCATGCATCTCCTAAACTCGAAGGCAATGGGCAGCTGGCAGCGTGTCCCAGCACCAGGCTGATCCCCTGAACCTGTTCCCAAATGCCCCCTCTTCTCTGACTTCCCAGTGAGCCAAGGCAGCCCAACCTGGGCTCTCCTGGTGCTTCCTCCATGCTAAGCCCTCCCTTGTTTCACTGTCCCAGCTTTAATAAATGGGTCCTCACAGTCACCCAGACTCGTGCTGTGAATCTTTCCTGCATGAAGTCAAGAACCCACACACTACGGGCTGGCCCTGGACAGACCCACTCGGCCCCCTGTCTGTTAACAGGAAGAAGGGTATAGGAGGGAGAGATGAAGAGGCCTGCTCTGGCACTCCCACCAGGCGAGGACTTTCGGGCCTGCCCAGGCACAACACGCTGGCCCAGGCCCACCCTACCGTGGTGACAGGCAGGGGAGCAGGTGCACAGTCCTCGAATGACTGGAAGCCCTGGGTTCAGGAGTTTGCTCTGCCCAGCTGTCTGTACTCGTTTACCGGAATTTCTAAGATGGTGTGAGAATGAGATGATGAAACGTACATGAACGCACATTATTAATAGTTATTATTAATTTCCTATTGTCCGGTGGTATGCAGCAGTTGTCATTATTGGTTGGATAGCTCAGCCATTAACTTGTGTGACCTGGCTAAGTCACTTAAACTCTCCCAGCCTCGCTTTCCTCATTTGTCAAACAGGGCTAATGAGATCTACCTGTTGGGGCTACTGTGAGGATTAAAGAAAATATGTAAAGTGCCTGAACCTTGTAGACTGTCAAGACAGTAGTCCCTTTCTTCCCATAGTGTGCTTTAGAGGAAGCGGGGCGTTTGGGTATTCAAAAGCACCCAATACAAGGTACCTGAGCAAAACATCTCAAAGCTCTGGATCTCCCATTTGTCATCTGAGACAGTGGTTTCTACTGGCGTCTTTTTGCATCTCGGAACTATTCCTTCACAAGACAGGATTCTATAACATCAGCATCACTACAGCCTTCTAATCACCATTATCTACACCCTCTTAGCATTTTTCCAAGTATGCGGCAGTCTCCCCGAAAGATTAGTGGGCACCAAAAACATTTTTCTGGCCCCAAGCCGGTGGCTCTTGGGGCTGTCCTTGAACGATTGCCATAAGGTCCTTGGAACTCAGTGTCTGTTTTTAGAAGGAGGGGGTGTTTAAACCCTCCCCAACTCAGGCACCTACCAGAGGCTGCCTCAGCCCAGCCACATTATCTGGAAACTTCCACCGCCCCTGCCTTGTTCCTACTACCCCACTCTCTGCCTCTGTAATCCTGAGACACTACCAGAGGGCCTAATGTTTTCTTCTCTTGTGATACCCCCAGGCCGTCAGCCTGGGTCCTTCCCACTCCAACCCCAACTCAGAGCATCCTCTGTTCCTTGTCCAATTCATTCTTCATCATCCCCTCACTCACGGCCCTCCATAGCTCAAGGCAAACGCTGCACGTCCGTCCCTTCCATTTTGGTCCCTCAACTCCCTTGGGCTATATATGGCACAGCTGCGCCTTCGATTACTTGGAGCTTCAAATCCTGGCCCCCTCCCCCCACCTCTTCTTTTCCTCCCCCTACACACTAGGGAGCCTGAAGCTTCTGGTCGAGGTAGGGAAGTCCGGCAAGAGGTGGCAGCGGGGAGGGGTTCAGAGGAACAGGAAAGGGTGTGCTGCATTGTTGACCACCCAGAATCTGTTGTCAGGGACTTTCTGCTTCTCCCCCAGCGTGCTGCCATTCCCTGCCACTGGCTCTTTCTGAAGAAAGAGGAACAGGCAGAGTGTGCTGGGAATTCCAACAATCATCTTACTTAACCCTTAGGGTGATCCTGTGGGTACCTGCTGTCTCCGTCTTGCAGATGATGTAGACTCAAAGAGGTTGCATGGCAGAAGAGCAAGTATTTAGAGGGTGGTTTGTCGAGCAGTGAACTCACCTCACGCCTAACACTGGCCTGCAGTCTCTCAGCATCATTCATTCGGAGCCCTGTAATTTTAACTAGAATTTCTGTTAATGTGATCTGATGTGGAAAAAAGAAGTTTACTAAGCAAATTACTCTTGTGGAAATGCTGAAACCAAAATAATTATTAAAGACTTGGCATATTAACAAGGCTTGGCTGGTGTAGCTCAGTGGCTTGAGTGCCAGTCTGTGAATCAAAGGGTCACTGGTTCGATTCCCCAGGCAGGGCACATGCCTGGGTTGCAGGCCAGGTCCCTAGTAGGGGGTGCACGGGAGGCAACTACATATTGGTGTTTCTCTTCCTCTCTTTCTCCCTCCCTCCCCTCACTCCAAAAATAAATAAATAAAATCTTAAAAAAAAAAAAAAGACTTGGCATATTAACGAAAATGTTACCATAATTTTATCTTATCTGTTTACCACAGTGGCACTCTCCAGAAATCTGTTCCTTAAAGATTTCTGTGTGTTCTCAAAAGTTTTTGAAAATAAAAAGCAATTTTATTCTATTCCAGAACTTCTCGACTTCACAGTCATTCTCCCATTAGTCCTGAATAGTGAGATTTGATTTTAGGAAAGGTGAGAAGTCTGGACCTTTTTCTCTGCATCACTTAGTGGGACCTTGGGGAAGGCATTTAACCCAAACCTCAGTTTTTCATCAGTGAAATGGGAAGAATAATAGTAAAGTACTTACTTCATAGTTACTGTAAGGATTATTCAGTAAATAAATAAAATAATCTACTTAATGCAATTAGCACACTTTTGGCTCCTTGTGCTCAGTAAATCATAGCAACTATTATTATTTTCTCAGTTCAGGGCTGGGATGTGGTGAAGCGTCACCGTGACTGCAACAGGAGAGGTTGAACTTCACCCCCTAGTAGGAGGTGTCCAACCTGTGGTCTGTGGGCCACATGCAGCCCCGGACGGCTGTGAATGTGGCCCAGCACAAAATAGTAAATTTACTTAAAACATTGAGATTTGTGTGTGTGTGTGTATGTGCCGCAGTGTATTTAACATGTGGCCCAAGACTACTCTTCTTCTAGTGTGGCACAGAGACGCCGAAAGGTTGGACAGCCCTGCTAGAGCTTAGTTCCTGTTCTCTAAAGGGCTTGGAGTTGATCTTGCTTCTTGCCCGGTCTCATCCAGACATTTCTAACCCCCACCTCTGGACTAGATCATCCATCTCTTGAGAATTCAGGCCACTCTTGGGACCAGGAGAGGCAGCCTGGGAGAGGGTGTGTGAATGGCTGGGAGGAGTGTTCCCACGGACACTGGGGATATGTGCAGGCCTTGGGGAGTTGCTGTGACCCTGGGTCTCTCCCTAGAGCAGCGAGTACTAGGGAGAGAAAAGAGAGACGTCAGCGGCTGGACAAATTTCCAGTGCCGAAAATCCCCCTTAGGACAGAGACATGGGCTGAGAGTAATTTAGGGAAGGAACAAAGGCCGGGGATGGAGTGGGACTTTCCAGAATGCATCGCAATCTTTCTCCATTCACTTAGCCAGGGGATACTTTTCCTAATTGAGTGGCATGATCGATTGGCATTCCTAAGCTTCACTATCAATCTGGTGAGGGTTTCAGCTTGGCCGGCCTCCCGGAAAGCAGGCCAGGAGTATAAACTTTGGAGCCAGCCAGCCCTGGGTTCAGATCACAGCACTGACATTTCCTAGTTGTATATCCTTGGACAAATCATTTAGCCTCTCGGAAGCTCAGTTCCCTTGTCTATAAACACACAACCGCTTACCAGGTAGAATAGTAGAGAGGCTGAAATGCAAATATCTAGAACAGAATAGGCACTAATGCTGGTCATTGTCATCTCTGGAACCTGAGTGAGCACTACCCCCAGGCAGTATACAGAGCTCTGGAGGCGTGAGGAAGTCCCCTTCGTTTTAAACTCCTGAACAAGTCTTCTTTGTTGGTCCAGAAATCATCCTGGAAGGTATCAAGACCGAGACCAGAGAGCCTGCCTTCTACAACTGGAGCATTTTATTTACGGCCCACATTGTTCATAAGAGTATTCGAAGCAGTACACTTCAGGGGAGAAGCCCAGTTCTCCACCCGTCCTTGCCTCTGTATTCCCATCTCGGCGCTCCATGTCAAGTCCATCTCTGACCCCAGCCACTTACGTCCACGGGAATTAAAGGATTAAATCTAAAGGGTTCCTTTCCATTTGGTCTTGCTTTGCTCTCCAGTGCCTGGGGCCCAGCCTGAAACTCAGCAGATGGGGGGTTAAGACCTGTCCTATCTCCTCCCCTCTCCATTGCAGACTTCAAAGTCTCCATAAAGCCCGCCACTGCTTCTCTGACCCCATAGTGGCAGCTTCATCATCAGCTCTTGGCTGGTTCAACAGACACTGAGCCCCGGCCTGGCTACCCTCAGTCCACTTTCTAGCCATCTCTTGCGGTAAGCGCCAGCATGCCGAAGACTTGTAGGGCCGACAGTTCTTGCTCCCCCAGGAAAAGAGGGGTGACCAGGTATAAAAATTGCCTCAAGCAGAGAGTTGGTTTCATGGTTAGATTTAGAAGGCAGCCCACAGGCAAGAACCCCGGGTTTAAGGACCAGGACTCTGGGACTCTGTCTAGTTTGCGATGAGAGCAGGCATTTACATGGGTTAACAAAGCAGAATAGGGTTCACCAGCCCAGGGATGGAGGAAGGGGGTTGCTGTCTGTGAAGCACTTGGCAAAAGATGAACCTGGGAATGGGAACAGCTTAGGGACCAGAATTTTTCCGTTAGCATTACTGTCCGAAATCTACGCTGAAGCACACACAAATCCGTGTCTAATTTCTTTCATCTCTGGCTCCGGTGATTGGGTAACCATGTTCGAACAGTCTGGGATGGCTCTGGCTCCCTGGGGCCAGATCTTGCTCTGTAGCTCCCTCAGGAGTAACTGTCACAAACTCAAGGCCAGTGTGGGGGGTGGGTTCCATGGTTCAAAGCCTTTTCCTTCCACCCTCGTCTGTGGATTTTTCCAGCTGCTTTTTTTTGGCCCAAGGACGATACCCATAGGGACGCAGATTGGGGAGGGGGAAGCAGAGAAAACAGTGCAGTCAGAACACGCTGGGGAAGAGGCCGGCGTTAAGGAGATGGAGAAATGGCACTAGTAGTCCAGCCATCTGAAGACAGGACACCTGGGGTATCTTTGTAGGTAGCGACTGTGTACGGTATGGTAAGAGAGGGTCTCGGCAGGCACCTTTCTCCTTGCCACCCCAAACCGAGGGACACTGGAATTCTGATTGTGGGGTGCCTCCTTCTAGGACTGGGCTGAAGCCTAGGAGTCCCAGCTGGGGATATCAGGGGGCAAGATCATGTCTGCTAACAAAGGCTGGTCGGTGCCACCTGAAGGTGAGGACAGCGTGTCTGAGAAGCTCCTGAGGAAGACCAGGGAGTCTCCGCTGGTGCCTATAGGTGAGTGGGAAAGGAAGGGATGGGGGGAGCGAGGAGGGGGCCTTCTCTTCGAGCACACCTGCCCTAGTGCTTTCAAAGAATGAAGCAGAGCACTCAGGTGGTCCCACCCACTGAACACTCAACAGCTAGGAGTGGTGTGTGAACCAACAGCAGAGGGGACACTCTCTTGTGAAACGGGGAGGTCTCGATGGGTGGAGGTGGCGGCCAAGTGCATGTCTAGGACTCACAGGAACATGGGGCATCAACACCCATGTCAGGAGGGGAAGGAGCAGTTTGGGGCCCCCCAGGGCGTCCTTCCTCACGGCCCTGGGAAAGCAGGAAAACAGCTGTACCAGGATGTGGGGGCCAACAGTGGTCGAAGGGCCCAGAGCAGAACTAACGGGGATAGCGGAGTCATGATGATGGGCTATTTGTATATGGGGGAGGGGCGTCACGAGTGGGGGCAGCCACTTTGAAAACACCACCCAAACAAGTCAGTAGTCTGATAACTGTCCCCAGCCCCCGTGAAGCTGCGCCAAGGCAACTGTTCGTCCAGTCGCCCAGTCTGCCCAGTGAGGTGTCATGTCCCATCCAGAGCGGTGCGCTTCGCGGACGAGGCCCAGAGGTCGTGTTCTCTGACTTGCAGGCTTAGGA
>PVJD01008369.1:0-73343 GCA_004026545.1 Mormoops blainvillei
CTAATGGGACTGCTATAAGAAGAGGAAGAAAAAGAGAGAGAGGGAGAGGAACACAGGTACAAAGAAGGAAACATGAATAAGCACCTCTCAATAGCAACCTTAAATGCTAATGGATTAAATGCTCCAATTAAAGGACATAGGGTGACCGAATGGATAAGAAAACATGACCCACACACATGCTGCTTACAGGATACCCACCTCAGAAAAAAGACCCACATAGACTGAGAGTGAAGGGTTGGAAAAAAAAAATTCAAGCAAATGGACAGGAAAGAAAAGCTGTTGTAGCAATACTTCTATCAGACAAAATAGACTTCAAAACAAAACTCATAAAAAGAGATACTTAAAGAGACTACACAATACTTAAGGGAACAATCCATCAAGAAGACATAAACATTGTAAATCTATATGCACCCAACCTAGGAGCCCCCAAATACATACAATCTTGGAGGAGTTCAAGCAACACACTTGTACTAGGGGATATTAACACCCCACTGCCAAAAAAAGGATAGATCTTCTAAACAAAATATCAAGAAGGATTTTGTGGCATTAAACATTGTCCTAGATCAAATGCATTTAACTGATATATATAAAACCTTTCATCCCAAAGAAGCAAAATACGTTTTCATTTCAAATGCACATGGAACATATTAAAAGATAGAACACATGACAGACATAAAACAAGCCTCAACAAATTCAAGAAAATTGAAATGATATCAAGCATTTTCTCTGACCACAGGGCCTGAAACTAGAAACCAGCCTCAAGGAAAAAACTCAAAAACACTCAAAATTTTGGAGACTGACAGCATGCTATTAAACAATGAATGGGTTAATAATGAGAGCAAGCAGGAAATCAAATTTTCTCTGGAAACAAATGAAAATGAACACAAAACTCTCGAAAAGTTTTGGGATGCTGCAAAGGCAGTTCTGAGATGGAAGTTCATAGTGATACAGGCGAATCCTGAAAAAGGTAGAAATATTTCAGAAAAAAAGAAAAAAAACAACCTAACACTACAGCTACAAGAACTGGAGGAACAACAACAAATGAAGCCCAGAGTGAGCAGAAGGAAGGAAATAACCAAGATCAGAGCAGAATTGAGAGACTAAGAGAACAATTCAAAGGACCAATATATCCAGGAGCTGGTACTTTGAAAAGATAAACAAAACTGACAAGCATTTAAGCAGACTCATCAAAAGACAAAGGGAGAGCACCTGAATAAATAAAAACAGAAATGAAAGAGGGAAGATCAAAACTGATGCAACAGAAATACAAATGAATGTAAGAAATGACTGCAAAGAAGCATATGCCAAGAAATTCTAAAACCTGGGTGAAATGGGCAAATTCCTGGAAAAATACAATCTTCCACATCTGAACGAGGAAGAAACAGAAAGTTGGAAAAGAGTAAAAACAGCTGGGGAAATTGAAGCACTAATCAAAAGACTCCTGGCATGCAAAAGCTCTGGACCTGTTGGTTTCCCAGGAGAATTCTACAGAATATTTAAGGAAGAGATTATCCCTGTACTTCTCAGACTATTCGAAAAAATCCAAAAAGAGGCCTGCTTGACAGCTCTTTATGAAGCCAGCATCATCCTAATCCCAAAATCAGATAAAGACACCACAAGGAAAGAAAACTACAGGGCTATATTATTGATGAACATAGATGCTAAAATCCTCAACAAAATATTGGCAAACCACATCCAGCAATACATTAAAATGATCATCCACCATGAACAATGGCACTCATCCCAGGGATGCAAGGATGGTACAATATTAGCAAATCGATAAATGTAATACATCACATGACCAAAAGGAAAGACAAAAGTCATATGACCATATCAATAGATAAGGAAAAAACATTCGATAAAGTACAGCACCCATTTATGATCAAAACACTGAGCAAAGTGAGAGTAGAAGAACCATACCTCTACATAATAAGGCCATGTATGAGAAATTACAACCAACACCAGAATCAATGGGCAAAAACTAAAATCTTTCCCACTAAGATCAGGAACAAGACAAGGGTGTCTGCTCTCACCACTTCTATTTAGCATAGTATTGGAGGTCCTAGCCACAGTGATCAGACTAGAAAAAGAAATAAAAGGCATCCAAATAGGAAAAGAGGAAGTAAAACTGTCATTATCCCTAGTATCAAACTATACTACAAGGCTACTGTAATCAAAAAAGTCTGGCATAAGAGTAGATACATAGATCAATGGAACGGAATAGAGAGGCAAGAAATAAACCCATGTCTGTATGGTCAATTAATATTCAACAAAGGAAGCAAAAGTATAAAAAGGAATAAAAATATCATCTTCAACAAATGATGTTAGGACATCTGGATGGATACCTACAAAGAAATGAAATTTGACCAGCAACTTACACTACACACAAAAATAAAATCAAGATGGATAAAGGACTTGAATATAAGTTATGACAGCATAAAAGTCCTGGAGGAGGGCATAGGTATGAAAATCTCAGATATTCCATGCAGCAATATTTTCACCAACATATCCCCTAGAGCAGGGGACATAAGGAAGGAATAAACAAATGGGATTTCATCAAATTAAAAAGCTTCTGCATGACTAAAGAAAACATCAGCAAAATGAAAAGGGAGCCAACTGTAAGGGAAAATATATTTGCCAATGATACATCTGACAGGAGTTTGATCTCCAAAATAGACAATGAACTCCCAAGACTCCACTCTAGGAAGACAAATACCCAATTAAGAAATGAGGAAAACACCTGAGCAGACACTTCTCCAAGGAGGACATTCACAGGGCCCAGAGACATATGAAAGGATGCTCAGCATCTCTAGCCATCAGAGAGATGCAAATTTAAACCCAACATGGTGTCACTTCACACCAGACAGGCTGGCCATCATAACCAAATCAAAAACAACAAGTTCTGGTGAGGTTGTGGAGGAAAGGGAGAAACTCTAGTACACTGTTGGTAGGAGTGCAGAATGGGGCAGTCGCTGTGGAAAACAGTATCGAATTACTTCAGAAAACTAAAAATGGAACTGTTTTTGACCCTAAAAATCCTGAAACACCAATTCAAATGAACTGATGTACCCCAATATTAATAACAGCATAATTTACAATAGCCAAGTGTTGGAAACAACCATGGTGCCCATCAATCAATGAGGGGATCAAAAAACTGTGGTACATTTACACAATGGAATACTACACAGCAGAAAGATAGAAAGAGCTCATACCATTCGCAGCAGCATGGGTCCATCTGGAGACCATTATGCTAAGTGAAATAAGCCAGGTGGTGAAAGACAAGTACATATGATTTCACCTATGAGTGGAGACTAATCAACAGACAAGCAAGTTAAAAGGAACCAGAGACACTGAGGTGAAGAGCAAACTGACAGTGAACAGAGGAAAGGGGGGATGGGAAGATGGGTGTAAATTGGGGAAGAGTGGTCAGGGGACATAGGGGACTCATGGACAAAGTCAAAGGGTGGTGTGGTCAAGGGTGAGAGGAGGTAGGGGTGGTGGGGAGAAATGGACAAAACTATTTGAACAGCAATAAAATGTTTTTTTTAAAAAGAAAAAGAAACTGGTACATTTACACAAAGGCATGCTGTGCAGCAGAGAGAAAGAAGGCTCTCCTACCATTTGAGACAGCATAGATGGATCCGGAGAGCATTATGCTAAGTGAAATAAGCCAGGCGGTAAAAGACAAATAACATATGATTTCACCTCTAAGTGGAGACTAATCAACAAAACAAACATGCAAGTTAAATGTAACTGGAGACATCGAAGTGAAGAACAAACTGACATTACAGACCTACAGAATTAACTAATGTGGAATCATTAGTTGAGTGTTCTTGCTTACTGTGAGTTTTGGATGGAGGTTATACTGACATTCAGTTTCATAGTTACCATTGTTTCATAAGTATTCATGTTAAACCAATAAACTGTGTGTTCTTCAACGAGTGCCGGTAATGAAGAACTCATTGAAGGTCTCAGAAGAAATCACCTTTGTAAGATCCTGATCAGTGTAAAATACTTCTTTTACCATGATACTGTATAATATGTCAAGTTATTTACCTAAAAGTTTTCTCAAATGGAAAAAGTTATTCAATATAGGAAGTGCTTTACAGAGAACAAAATGATGTGAAAGAAATTATCTAACACCTACCAGGTATTATGTCTAGAAGAGTGTAATTTTATCTTCCATGCACTTTAGTTATGGAAAACTTACAGTGAAGTGTGAGGGTTTTCTTGAAGTTCCTCCCTATCAGGTTGATTTTTACCATCTCACAGTAGCTGAGGATAAAATCGCTAAATTCACAATCTTCTTTTCAAATAATGAATAAAGTTGACATCAAACATAAAGAATCCTTTGTTTTAAAAGATATTTGTTAGCATCTTTGTAAAATATGATAAATTTGTGGTATGTTTAATTTCAGATCTTTGAGTTAATGGGTTAACTTAACGTTAAATCCATTGAATGAGTTGGGTTACAAGTATTAATCGTTATAGAAAGACAGAGGTTGAGATAGTGTTAGCCATAGCTAAGAAGCATGAAGCAGACCAACAGTGTTAAAGACAGTGGTAGCCTTGGTTTCAAGATTAGTTTAGATAAGGGAATTAACAGTTACACTTTGTCCAATGTTATTGCTTGTGTTAATGTTAGTAGAAGTTATAGTTAGCTGCATGGTTTAGTTCAAATTCTAGTGAAGAGTTTGGTTAATATTATGGTATGAAGGGGCAGTTGCATCTGGGTGTTGAATAACCTTTGCTCTAATGATTGCTTAGAGTTGCATGTAGAAGCCAAGTTTGGGATGCATTCATAAGGAGAGTAGATATGACTGTTTGTTTAGAAGTTAAAACAGGTGCAGCATTTATTTCCTGAGTATGTTTTCACAAACCAGTGTTCACTGTGTTCTTCAAAGAGTACCACTAAGTAATGCAGGGTTCCCTTAAGAGCTAAGAAGGAATCATATTTGTTACCACAATACACACTTCACCTTCTGTAGAGACTACTTGGGACATCCAAGATAAGAAACTCTATTGTTTTGAAAGGCGTTAATTAAAGTCTTTGTAAAGTAGTATATATTGTGTTATGTTTGAGCTAAAGTCCTCAACTCAGTGGAAACAAAGTTAGAGCACAGAAGTCAGTGGAAATGACATTCTAGTTAGTTCTGGAGATGAGAAGGTTTCTTCACTGACAGAAACCATGTTAGTCACAGGTATAAGGATAAGTGTGGACATAAATTATCTCAGGAGATCCGGTTGTCTAGAGCTATTGCTGTTATAACATTAGAATTGCCATTATACGTCAGCTGTCCTGTTCCTTTTGAGTTGTTACAATTTGGATGGATAGTCTGCTCAGAAACAGAAGTAACACTTTGGAAATGATGACATTTTACCTTAAAGGTTTCTGAGGGTTACGTGTAAAAGCTAAGTTTTTGTGTCCCAGTAGATTGAAGATTATAAATTACTGTTTGTTTGCAAGTTATACATTGGTTAAGCTATGACTTTTTCGGAAAGTACTAGGTGAACACTGTTCTCAAAGAGTGCGGTCCAGGAATAAATATATGCTTAAAAAGCTAATAAAAATACTTTTCTATGTATAAAAGAGTCAGTGGATTCATATTATTATCTCAGACTTGAAATAGAATAAACACCATAAACAACAATCTCTGAAAAGTATTCTTTCAAGCACAAAATGGTATTCTACCTAGGACATGCTAGTACAGCCTAGTACATGATTTGTACTCTACAGGATTGTGAATATCAGAGAGAATATCAATATAAAAGTCCACTTATACTCCTTAACATACTTGTCCTTCTGACAAAAATATAGTAGTTTTAAAACTGCAAGGCCATTTTACACTGACTATTTCTTATCAAGCAGGGTTTTTGGCAAACACTTCCACTGAGTTTCTACATCAAATATACCTACCCATTTCAGTATGTGATGAATACTAGTACTGTCTGAGATAGAGTACAGGTCAGGTATGAATACATTTGTAGCCACTAAAAACATTTTATTATATAGAAAAAAGTCAGTGGATGCTTACAATTGTGTCACTTTTCATATAGAATAAGCACCCTGAACACAGGCTTCTATGAAACATTCTTTCAAGGGGAAAAATGTATGCCACTTAGGACATGTATGTACAGTCTACTACATGACTTTTACTCTACAGGTTTGTGAATATCAACATAACAGTCCCATTATAGTCCTTAATGTGCATTTACTTCTGAGAAAACTGAAGCTTTTGAACACTTCAAGACCACTTTGTGCTGATTATTTCATAGCCAGCTGGTTTTTTGGTAAACACTGCTATGAAGTTTCTAGGCCACATACTCATTTCAGTATATGAAGATTGCTGCTATCTGAGATAAAGAGTACAGGTCAAGACTTTATACATTCTCAGCTAATAAAAACATTTTCTATATAGAAAACCGTCAATGGATTTATACGATTTTTCAGTTTTGAAAAAGAATAAGCATCTTGCTAACAGTTTTCTGTATTTATTGAAGCAGAAAATCCTATTTCCCCTAAAACATGTATTTAGAGTCTATTACATGACTTGTACACAAGTTTCTGAATATGTAAGCACATATAAACAAAAGAGCCCACTTGTGCTAAGATTATTTCATAGCCATTAAAATGCATTTCCTTAGAGAAAACTGTAGTGAGGGGTTTGAACTCCTCAAGGCCACTTTATGCTAAGATTATTTCTTACAGAACGTGCTTCTGTGGCAAACCCCTCTACAGATGTTCTAGGCCAAATATATGTATTCATTTCATTATGTGAAGGATGTAAGTGCTGTTTTAGATAAAGACTGCAAATCAGGAATAAATACGTTCTGTACATGCATGTACAGTATTATACGTGACTTGCACTATGCAGGTTTCTGAATATTGAAGTGTATATAAACAAGACTGTGCTTCCAGTCCTCAATGTGCATTTTCTTAGAGAATACTCTACAGTAGTGTTCAAACACTTCAAGGACCCTTTGGACTAAGATTATTTAGTTCAAAGTTGGGTGTTTTCTCAAAGACTTCTACAGTTTCTACGCCAAACGTACTTACTCATTTCAGTGTGTGATGAAAACCAGTTCTATCTGAGATAAAGAGCACAGGTCACGAAGGACTGCATTAGCTACTAAAAACACTTTTCTGTGTATGAAGCAGTAGGTTCTTAAGATTTTTCTGTTTTGAAATTCAATAAGCATCTTGCCCATAGTTTTCTGTACTCTTTCAAGCACAGAAACATATTCCGCCTGGAACATACATGTACAGCCTACTACTTGACTTTATGAATATCAAAATGCGTATAAAGGAGAGGCACTTTACAGTCCTAAAGGTGTATTTCTGTCCCTAAAACAGCAGTGATGTGCTCATTATGTTCTCATGATAATAACATAGCACCATGTTATTATCATAAAGGTCAGCATTCTACCATTCAAAAATGTCTTCAGAATTAGGGTGAGATAGAGTGAATATGGAAGATCATACATGGGAGTCTTGTCACTTTTGGTCAAAAAGTGCTGAGCATTCAGCACAGTGTGGGCAAGTCCACTCGTAAATCACTCCTCATGAAACAGGTGAATACTTTCAAATAGTCTTCAAGAACATTTACTGAGGACTTCCAGTCAAGATGGTGGTGTACATAGGTGCACTTTGCTTCCTCCAACAGCTCAAAGAAAGACCACAAACTGAAAAACAAAAAGACAATGAAAACTGCCAGAAAAATCAAACTGTATTGAAGCCTGACAACAGAGGAGTTAAAGACGAAACATTCATCTAAATTAGTAGAAAAGGTGGCGACAAGCAGCTAGTACAGAGAAGACACGTGGCAAGGCTGTGGACCAGATGGGCCATGTGGAGGTTGATGGACATGGCAGTCAATCATTTGCATGTGGCTGAGCTGGAAGAACAACTGTGGGATGATACAGTTGGTCTGAGTTGGTCTGTAGCTGTACACAGGGTGAGCTGGACTTGGGGTCTCCTAAGGTGTACAGGCTAAGATCAGCCCCTACCTGTGTTTTACCAGGGTTCCCTGCCTGAGTCCTAAAGCAATCTGAGATGACTACTACTTGTGTGAGGATTTAAGATTCTCAGGTGAATCATGCCGTGAATCTAATCTGACTGGCTGCTATTACTCACTGAAGCCAACTGTTGCTTCTTTGATAGAATTTAGGGGCCATGATCAGCCATTGTTATGGAAAAACAGTTTTGGTGGGCCATAAGTAGTGTGGGGCAGAGCCTCTGGGTATCTCCAAGGCAGGTCAAACTGTTAGCCAGGTTTATGGAGTCTCAGATATGGCACAAGCTCTGTGGAAGGAGGGTTTAGCAAACAAAGAATGGTCTCTGACTTCTGCTTGCCTTGATGCATGACACTTCATTTCTCCCTGTGCATTATTGGTAGCTTTCAATCTGCTACTTCAGTGCTGAAGTTCAAAGGGAGTGAATCTGAGTAGGTGAGTCCATGTGTGATTTCTGGAAGAGGAACTGCTTAGGGATCCCGAAGTTTTTCCCACCAACTCAATCTCCACTGGTTATCACTGCCAGAAGTTCCTGGTGCTGGAATCTCAGGCTGTCATGGTCCTGGTGTGGGTCTGGGACTCCTCGCTCCCAAGGTATCCTTTGCAAAATTTTACCCACATAGGTGTGGGACTGGCCTATTCCACATCTTCACCCCTCCTACCAGACTTGGTGGATGTCTTTTCTTTAATTCCATATTTGTCTGACTTCCAATCAGCTTGATTTCTAGTGCTGCTGTAGGAGGTTTGTTTTACACCATAGATGTAATTTTGATACGGTTTTGCAAAGAGGGTAGCCATGTCAGCCTATAACACGATCTTGACCAAAAATCCATTTTCATTCTTCATTTATGTAGTGACTTTAATGTGCAACATCATATATATATTATATATGATATACAATATAATATATCATACATATATAAAATAAATATTAAAAAGAAATAAAAGCATACATTCTGGTAATAAATTTAAAATGCTTCCCTTGGAGGATACAGGTATGTTCTTTATAAGGATATTCAATTTTATAATAAATTTTAGACTGTGTTTAAAACTGTAGAGGTTAACAAAATTATTTAGTTATTTGAAAAATCCTAGAAAAGTGTTTCTAATAATTCTGATAAGGATAACTTTTTAAAAAGATATTATTTATGTATTTTCAGAGAGGGAGAAGGGAGGAAGAGAGGGAGAGAAACATCAATGTATGTTTGCCTTTCATGCTCCTTCTACTGGAGAGTTGGCCCACAATCCAGGCATGTTCCCCTACTGGTATTGGACCTGGTGATGATTTGATTCACAGGTTGACGCTCAACCACTGAGCCACACAAGCCAGGGAAAGCTAACTTTTTAAACCTCTTATGTCTACTTGGTGTTAAATAAACAGAACAAGATTGGAACAAAAATGCCACAAGATGAACAGTTATCCTTTCAGAACACAGAGCAGAACCCCTAATCTAAGAGTAGATCTTTCTTATGGTATATGTTAGTCTTAAAATAGGAAAAGTGGAGAAAATGCTAAGTAGATTGCTCTGTTGGGAAACTGACAAGGAAATAGAAGAATGGATTGAATCATTTAATTTACACATTGTAGCTGCTTTCAATGCTAACAGGAACTACTTTTAAAATTGTTATACAAAACAGACTGATTATCCAAACACACACATACACACTTTTTTTTGCCAATAGAATAGCTTATGTATATTTGTGTTTTAGAGAAAAGATATTTAAACCCTACATTTAATTATATTCAAAATATTTTCAGAAAAATTTATTTCTCTTGTAGCATGCTGTAAAAGCAAGATACTGCCACAATTCAAAAGGAACATTCTAAGCATATTTTGACAAATAAGCTGAACCTGTGCTTCACACAAAATTTTTTATCAGTTGCATCACTGAACTCACTGAACTGAACTCTTTTCTCGAACACAAGTTACATCCACACTCATTTTGGAAAAATTGATTATCCAGTTTTATGGGTTTTCCAGGTATTTGGCTTCTTTCTTCTTACAAGATTCCAGGACCGAACTATAGGTTTTACCTCGGCGAGAAGTAGCAAGCATCATACTCTGGAGTGGGAAAGGTAACCCCCGGCACCGACACTCTGCACCGTGCTGGCAACAGAACACCTGCTTGGGACGGAATGCTCTCCGAACAAGGGAATGTTGAAGTGAACGAACGCTTTCTGCAAGTGGCCGTGGAACCAGAAGTCGTGGACAGGGAGAGGGCACAATTGGGCAAGTTGTCTTTGACCTCAGCAACCCGAGGCGGCAACTGATATACTGCCCGGGGCTGCCCCGTTCCAGGTAGACTAACCTGACGCTCTTCGGAAGACGGGCGAGAAGCGTTCACAAGAGGCTGAACATTCCTCTAAGCAGACGACATTTCCTGGCTCCCCGGACAGCTCAGGGTGCACACCGTTTTAATAGGGTCCTAAGAAACGAGGCCTTCCTCAGCCCATAGTTGGGAAACACGAGCATTCGCCTCAACCCGAACTGCTTGGCAAGAGTAGGCCTGGCGGTTGTGCGAAGCTGCCTGCTGTCTGCCAAGTTATCCTGACGAACCTTCGTCCCAAGTGGGCTTGAACGTGGAGACGGCCTCACCGCAGTCATCTTGGAGTGCAGGGAACTTTCAGACCGCACCTGCTCTCCCTTGCGGAAGGTGGAAGGGGCATACGCCTGTGGCCAGGGCACGAGGCTTTTCAGAGGGCACGGGATTCCTCGATGTGGCTTCCTCTTGGGTGCTCGAGGGAGACACGAAACTGTACGCTTTTCTAGACTTTTCCCCTCTGCCTACGGAGGCCGGACCGCTGCAATCCAACGCATTTGCTCCTCAAAGAGGGTTCAAGGAGCTCTCTGCGAAAGCTCCCTGGACTGAACTACCGTCTTCAGCGTGGTGAGAACCAGTAAGCATCATGCGCCGAAGGGGGCCGGGTCCCTTTGTCACAGAAAGGCTTCGGCGTGTCAGCGAAGGAGAACCGGCTGGGAGTGAAAGGGCCTCTGAACAAAGGGATGCTGAATGGGAAAGAACAACGTTTCCTCCTTGCCGTGGAAATACAAGCGGAGGCCAGTGAGAGGGCACTATTCCAGAAATTCTCTTTGACGTCAGGAAGCAGCAGCATCCGTGCGAATGCTGAACGGATCACAGCCATGTCCCAGGATGACTGGTCTCATTACCGTGGAAGAGCACGGGACACCTGTTTGGAAGATGCTTACGGCTGCTCCAAACGGACTACGTTTTGTGATTCTGCTCAGCGCTCCCGGTAAAAACCGTTCCAATACAATCCTAAGTGAACATGCTTCCCTCCCCCGATAGCTCTGTTTACACGACCAGCGGTCTCGAGCCGAGTGACTTGGGGATATTGGGCGTTCTGACTGTGCGAAACCGCCTGCCGTATCCGATGCCATTCTGACGAGTCTCTGTACAATGTGGGCCTGAAGGTGTGGTGTGTGGGGGGGGGGGGTGAAGTCACCGCTCTCTTCCCCGAAGGAAAGGAACATTTGCGTCTGCACTCGCTCTCTCTTTGTGTAAGGCAATAATGCCTTCACAGGTCAGTAGGACACAGTGCTCTTCAGAATGCACAGGGATGCGCAACGGGGATTCATTCCCTTTGCCTCCCAAGGGCATTAAGAACGCTCTTTTCAGGACACGTCTTCTGTGCAAACACAGGCCGGACTGCTGCCTGGGTTGTGGGCCAGGTCCCCAGTGGTTTTGTATGAGAGGGAAACTATTGATGTTTCTTTTGCCTATCAATGTTTCTTTCCTCCTTTTGCTCTCTCTTAAAATAAATTTAATCATTTTAAAAAAGGGGCAGAAGAGTTAACTAGACATGTATCCAAGGAAGATATAGATTTTTGTTCCAGTTACATGAGGTACCACATTTTTGCAGCTGCCCCTATTTGATCTTTATTTATTTCTTTTAAAGATTTTATTAATTTTTAGAGAGATGGGGAGGGAGGGAGAAAGAGGGAGAGAAATACTGATGTGCTGATGCCTCTCATGTACCCCCCCCCCGGGATTTGGTCTGCAGCCCAGGCATGTGTCCAGACTGGAGATCGAATCAGTGACCCTTTAGTTCACAGGCTGTCACTCAATCCACTGAGCCACACCAGCCAAGGCTGATCTTTCTGTTTCTATCCTCATACCCTTCATTCTATTCTCCACATAATATCTAGAGCAAATATGCAATACCCAGTCATGTTTGTCTTGTTCTCAAAATTGTCCAGTGATTGTCTATTTCAGACAATGTAATCCCTGAAGTCATATATATATAATATATATTTATATATATTTATTTATCCTTTATATATATATAAAAGATATGTAATTTATATATATATTTATAATATATTATATATTAATAAAAAGATATATATATATATCCTTTGTGTACATATAAGTCCTTTATATATTTTAGGGCTGATAGAGTCTGATTTCTCTATCACTTTCTTAATCTACAGTCTCAAGAGAGTCATGCCACAGTTAGAGTGATGGAAATAGTTTTCCCTGGGGAAAACATTATTAGTCATTAGGGAAATGATCATCAAAATCACAGGGAAATATTCTTTTACATCTATTATGATAGCTATTATTAAACCAAAATATACAAAAACAAAAATATATTGGCAAGGATATAGAGAAGTAGGACCACTTGTGTATGGCAAAGAAGAATGCAAAATGATGTAGCTGTCACGGAAAACATTTTGGCAATTCCTCAAGAACTGAAACATGAAATTACTGTATGACAGTACTTCTGATGCTTGGTGTATACACAAAAGACTTATAAAGGAAGAACTCAAATAGATATTTATATAACTATGTTCACAGAGGTATTATCTATGAGTATAAAATGTGTAAAGAACTCAAACATTCATTTACGGGTGAATGAGAAATCAAAATGTAGTATATCCATATCTTAGAATATTATTCATCCATATAGTTAGTTCTGATGCATGACAATCTTGAAAACATAACTAAAATAAATTAGAAACAAAATGACAAATAAATTTGTGTTCCACTTATATGAGGTACCAGATTTTTGCAGTTGCCTCTATTTCATCTTTCTTTCTTTTTAAGATTTTATTTCTTCTTAGACTGAGGGTAAGGGAGTGTGAAAGAGGGAGAGAAACATCAATATACTGTTACTTCTCACATACCCTCCACTGGGGACATGGCCTGCAGCCCACCCGTGTGCCCTGACTGGGAATCAAACTGGTGACCTTTTGGATTGCAGGTTGTCACCCACTCTACTGAGCCAAGCCAGCTTTACTGATCTTTCTATTTCTATCCTTGCATCTTCATTCTATTCTCCACCTAGTATCTAGAGTCAAGCTTTAATATCAGAAACATCTAGTGTTTTCTTCTCAAAACACTCCAGTGATTATCTATTTCCCACAAAATAACCCCCAAAGCTGTAGAAGAGATATTACCATGTATTTGTGTTTATTACTAGTCTCTTTCATAAAAGTAAAATCTTCCTGAGCACAAAAATTTCTAACTTGGCACTGTAATGTTGTAACCCAGCAGAGAGAGATCTGCAATGCTGATACTGGACATTTAATCAACTCTTGTTCAGTGAATCAATGAATGAAAGAATTCATTCATGTTTAAGTATATTCTCAAAAGATCCAAATGCCATTACATGCATAACCAAAACACAGATGGAAATATTTATTGGTAATTATGACAAGTAATCAAAACAAAATTAGATGATAACCCTTTGCCTTCTGAATTTTCACACTGAGAAAAGTATTCATAGCAAATGCTTTAGAGAAAGAAAAACAATACCATTCTCTTTATACTATTTGTGGCAATAACAAATAATATATTTTTGAGGTACCTTGATTTTTAAAAATTAATCCTTATTGTATTTTTCCATTACCTTTATGTCCCCTTATGCTCCCATCATCAAGCAATTTGAATAAATATAAAACTAGTTTTAGGAAGGCCAACATTCTAGCTCAACACTCAGTACTTCTTTTCAAATTTAAAGGAAACACTCATGAATGCAATATTTAATTTTAATATAGTCATACAATATATTTTGTGTACATATGAACATCTGTGGGCCATGAAGGTATTTCCTTTTTAAGAGGCCCTTCAGAGTTACTCTATTCATTTTTTGTATATATCTGTGCACTAATTATGAAGGATAGCATAAGTTCCTACAGATGTCATATTACAGAGTCATTTGATTACCTACAAAAGATTCTATGGCTGACTAAATTGGACCTCTGAGGAACCAACTATTTGTTTCAGTTGAAAAATGAGAAACTATGAATGTTGTTATCATGAATAAGATGGGCATTTGGAATATTGAAGTATATTATTGGCCTAGAGCTATATTCTACCCAACTACTCAGACTTGATTTATGCATGCCATTGTATTTAAGTGTTTGATAGGTGCATATCTAATTGACAAATTTCCCCACACTATTGATAATTATAAAATTTCAAACACTTGATAGTGTCTTCCAAGGACACAGCTTTTATTTATTTGGGTAATTATTAAAATATTATTATATATGGAGTAAACTCCCTAAACAATTTTTATAGACTCAAAATATGGGCATGGGAAAGCTTAAAAGAACTAGATGGTTTATATGAAAATGAAAATCATCATTCTAGAAATAAGAACAAAAAACCCATTGTCAGAAGACAAGTATTAAAGAAAACTAGCATTAACTATGTATTAATTACAGTGAATAGCTCCCTTTCCAATTAAAACCCTTCTGACTAATGGATACTTGACAAGAGCAGAGGTCTGTGACCTATGAAATCGTTGGTATACACTAAATCTAAGCTTAACTCAGAAAAGCACCATCAAGGAAAAGGGTCGATTAATCATTTTAATTAATTAATTACAAATTAATACAAAATCTCTCCAACTCATATCTAACTATTGCTATAGAGTGCGTAACTGCATACCTACATAACTACAAATTTTACCACATACCATCATTAGGACCAAGAAATGAGATTAGTGTTTTCAGTCTCTAACAAATATTTAGATGTCACTTTTCCAGTTATAATAGTGGCATATTGTTTGACTTAATTTTGCAAAAACAAACAAACAAAAACAACTAAGAAGCAATTCCTTAGCTCAACTTGAATAAGTGAACTGCCAAATGAATGAATTCATTCACAAGTCAAATAACACTTTGCCATTTGGGCTACCAAACTACCATAGACCAGTTGGCTTATTAGCAACAGATTGTATTTCTCAAGCTTTTGAGAGTCGAATCCCAAAATCAAAATATCAGTGTGGCCAAGTGAAGGTCCTCCTCTAGGTTACAGATTTCTCTTAGTATCAACAAATGGCAGAAGGGGAAAGCTATGTCTCTGGGGTCTCTTGTATAAGTGCATCAACTCCAATCATCAGGGCTGTGTCGTCATGACCTAGTCACCTTTCAAAAGCTCCACCTCCCTGTACAGTCATCATTGTGGATTAGTATTTCAATATGTGAATTGAAGGAAACACATACAGACCACAACAATGCCTGTTTTTCCCTTTTTTGAGTTTATTGGGGTGACACTGGTCAACAAAATGATACAGGTTTCAGGTGCACAATTCTACAACCCATCATGCATATGCTGTATTGTGTATAAGACATCCCAAGTCTAGTTTCTGTCCATCATCATTTATCCCCCCTAAATCCCCTTCACCTATGCCCACAAACCTCCTCCCCAGCAATCACCACACTGTTGCCTGGGTCTATTAGTTCTTGTTTTCATTTTTGCTCAATCCCTCTCTTCTCCTTCCCAGCTGACAGCTGTCAGCCTGGGATCCACCTGTCAGTCCAGTTAGTTTATTAGAGTTCACATATGAATGAATTTAAATGGTACTTACATTTCTCTGACTGGCATATCTCACAGCATAATGTCCTCCAGGTCCATCCATGCTGTTGTAAAGAGTAAAATTTCCTCTTTTTTTTTTGCCAAATAGTATTGCATTATATTAATGTACATTTCCTTTTTTGTTTGCATCCAAGTAGTGTTCCATTGTGTAAATGTACCACAGCTAGAGTAATATTCTAATTTGTTTCTTACAAAGCACTTTTTATCTTTTCCTGTAACATACTGTGACCCAGCAAACTTTAGAGAAGACCCACCCTCTTTTTCTGTTGAATAAATGCTTACCTGGAAATGCATCTCAAGCATATTTCCAAATATTTAAAGACCTTACTGTTATCATTTTCAATTAGTATTATTATGTTTATATTTTATAACATATGCCTGACTGTATATTGACATTATTAATTCCATTGCTAACATAATGTATAATCATTTTACTTGTTAATAATTTTTCTAGTGTAAAACACTATCTTGTTAGAAAATCATGGAATAGCTGTTGATTCTTATTAAAGTACTTGAAAATAAGAAACCAATTTAAGTTAATCACCCCCAAAGGGAGTAGAAATCCGTTACGGCATTTGTGCATGGTATTTTCAGGAATTATTAGGCAATGGTATTGAAGTGGGAATCTTTTCAGTGATGAATACAGGCTTTACTAACTTAAATAAATTTTGCCAGATCAAGATAAAAAAGGGTGCTACTTCATCTTCCTGCCTCTACCTAATACCGAGTTCAGGGATTTGGAGTCTGTATCAAAGAGATAACAGGGTAGTAAACTGTCGATTCCACAATTATTGATTCCTCTGTTGGTTAGTGCTTTGTATCTACACTCCAATAAGTACTTCTCTTTCTTCATGAATTTACTGCCTGAAGTTCTCAGTAAACTGTATTGAATGTGAATAAAAGGACCTAAAGGAACAAAGAAGGACATAAGTTGCTCACAGACAATAACATGTAGTTCTAAAAGTATATTCCTTAGGTGGGATTGAAATTAGGAATACACCTGTAGCTTTACACACAGCTTAAAAGTTTTCAAATACCATTTTTTATATAAGGAGTATTTGTTACTTCTAATAATTATCTTTAAGTCATGCTTAGTTTCTAGTAATACATGATCCAAGGTGCCGGTTCCCAGCAGAGAAAAAATTTTCGTAACTAACTCCAGTCCATTCCCTTCCCTCAGCACAGAGTATAGTGAATCATCTACCTATTCCTTTCAAGTGCTTGACATGTAAAAAGTCATTGTTTATACTTGAAAATGATGGTATATTCACCATTTCAACATGGCATTTGACCTTATTATGAGAGGCAGAATGAATGTACCTTTAAAGCTGGAAGTAAATTTCTGAAATGTAAGAATCACAAACCATGAGACATGGGGTGGGCACACTCTGGAGTCAAGGAAACACAATCACAGTTCTCAGCAAGATAAAATGGGAGATTTGGTGTCCTCATGAGAAAGGAAAAAAAGAACTAAAAATGAGAGAAAAGAGAAGCATGAAACAATCCAGTGAATTTCAGGCTAAAGTTCACGCATTGAAAGGTGTCAGCTCGTCATGAAATATTGTTGCTATTATTTAATATTAAGGTGCTCATATTGTTATGATACTACGTTCACCTTCCCATATTTTCCAAAATTCTCAATTATATGTAATATAGAACTGCACTTCTTGAGTGAAAAGTATGAGTGCTTATGTGGAGGATATGTTGTTTTGCTTTACTTTTACTGAAAAGAATGACATATACTCAATTTCAAGTCCAGATAGATATGACACAGGTCAAATATTACATGCATAGAATGTCAGGAAAGTATATCAACCAAGGAGGGGAATGAACCATGAAATATGAATAATTTTACCATCCTGGAAAATTTATGGAAAATTCAAAATACATAGACATAATTCTAGTATTGGAAACACTGAATTTAAGGTATAAGATTTTTCCATTTAAGTTAGCTATATTTAAGAATCAAGTTGGAAAAGCAATGAATTACCTGATACATGTTCATAGCATTCAATAATCCAGTAAAATCACATTGGTCATGTCCTCATTTTACACATAGGAAGGAGAATCAAAAGGAGACAAAATGATTTGGTTTAATGCATCAGTACAAAATCAGCAACACTGAAACTGTAACACAGGATCTCTGCTTTTAGCATTGATGAGAATAGAGATCTTAGAATATTCCATTATTCGCATCCTTCTAGTTTAATAATAATATGCATTTCAAAATTTCTTTAGATAAGAAATATTCTTCAGATTTCCTATAATAGTGCATTTGTTTATATTGAATAGATTTGAATGAAAGGTAACATTACAAAATTAGTGCTCAGAGGTCAGTGTTGTTTATTCCCTATCTATTTAACATAGTTTGTATGAAACATACTTAATTAGTATATTAACTTGTATATAAATGTTCTTCCTTGGGTCTCTTTTTATCAGACACTTTTGACCAATATTGTTAAATAAAATATATAAACCAAAATAGATTTCCCAATCTGTTGTTTCCTTATTTTTAACTTCATTACCTTACTTAGGGAAGAAACTTATAAGTAGCTGGAAAAAAAGGAACGTTCCAGTGTTGGAAATGCTTAAATACAGCTGGGACTATGTTTGATTCTTTTTTAGAATTACCCATTTTGTATTGATTTTTCTAATCTTTTTCTAAGCATTGAATCAGAGATGCTAAAGATAGTCATTAGAACATTTTCATTATTAAATGACAGATATCTATAAATGATGCAATTCTAAATAATTAGCTACAACTCTCTTTTCATATAATAACCTAGGTTATGAGATTCAAGGTACAACATGCGTGTACAAAATGCAATCACTGCCAGGCATTACTACTACAGAAATTTATTCTCCTCCCCTTGGTTTAGTATCTAGTTTACTCTAGGAAGTTTGCAGTGCTATGGTTTCTATGTTTCCCATTTTATTAATATTACAGGGTCTTAAGGATAATTCCTTGCTTTCAGTTATTTTGAAAACAAAAGTGGTACCTATGAAATCATTACACAGCTATTTTAATATTTGAGTACTGGGTGCTACTTTTGGGGTCAAACCCTTGAGTCCACTGAAGACTCCACATTGTCAGTATTTTCAGAACAGGAATATTCAAGGCCTTGGAGTTGAGAAATAGCACACTGGCCTGAAAGTGGCAAGGTGTCCATGTTTGCAACCCTAAAGAAAGCACAGCTAAGCATGCCATTGGCTCATCTTTCAGGGAATTAATAAGAATATCTTGGCAAGCACTGGCAGAGATGTTTATGCTTACAGGAGGTTTTCCCTGGAAGGCTTTTGCAATTCTGTGTACTCACTTGGAGCCTGAGCTTGAGATTGTTCCTCTGGCTAAAATAGCCCCCTTTTTTTAGGAAACTCACAGATGACAGTCGGCTTTGCCAGAGATGTCTTCTTCTTTGATTCTGAAACCAAAGCTAGGCAAACAAAGAAGCATTGATCCTGATGTAGGGTTTCCAGAATTATTATGAAAATCTCTAATGCGTACTTTCAAAAGAAGACATCAAGTAACAAATGCACGTGCAATCAGCAAAATTCACCTGTCTGACGAGGTTTATAACATCCACTCTCTGAAGGCAATCAAGATTACAAAGAATCTTGTCAATCTTTCCCCCACCTCCAGCACCAAGAGAAGCACAAACTCATCATTTCTTCTCTGGTTACATCCATGGTACCCAAATTAATTGGTTGTCATTGTGAAGGTCAACTTGGTTTTTCAAGCCAGAAGGAGCTCACTAATATCCCTCCTCTTTCAAACTTTCTCTTTTGTCTGACCCTAGCAGTATTTTGGATGTTTTTTTTCCTCCGTCTGCGGTTCTGGGTGTCCCACTCTGTCTGTCTACACTTCCCACAGCCTCTGCTTTTTTTTCCATTCCTGTGGGAATTTGAACACCTGAGTCCCTCTGGTATGTGCATCTGTGACAGACACCAAGAGCAGCATTCCGAACAAGGAACTTGGCACAAACACAGCCATCGAAGGGGGACCAAGTGTTCCCTCCCTACTGGTTGTCCTGGTAAACAACACTTACTTGTCCATTCTCTCACCCCTCTCCTCCATTACCCTGGTAAGAGATGTAATCGTTAGCAATTCTATGCACCCTTAGTAAGCAGCTTCAATAAAAGCCATGGGAACCGTAGAACAGGAGTGCCCTCCCTTGGGAGGTACTCTCCTCTCCCCAGGCTTGCATCACCTTTCTTGTGTTTTGCTCTCTGTGGACCACCCACTGGATTGAAATGGACAAGTGGTGACCCCAATGTGGTTCATGGGAGAGTCTGTCCTTCTACCTAGGTAACGAAGGGCCGGCCATCCTCTCCCAGTCTAGAAGCCAGGGATTCGCTGAATCCCAGGGACACATAGTACAGAAAAGGAATACTTGTTTTGCTCAGCACTAATTTTGCTTTCACTTTGCTTTCCCTACTCCATGGGTCTCTTGCTAATGAAATACCAACAGATGTTTTCAAATTATTGTGCCAGTTGCTGAAGGCACCAGGGTGTCAGGTTAAGGAACGCATTTGATAGACGTGCTTCAGGTAGTCAAAGACTGTTGCCCCTGGTTCCCTGACCAGGTGAAGCTGGATCACCAGGTTTCAGATCAAATCGGGGAGAAGCTCACATAACCTGACAAGAATGGCATCAGGGTGCCAGCCCAAGCTCTAGTCACTCTGGGGCATGTGAGGATGGCCCTTATACCACTCCACACTGAGGGAGTAGTGCCTTTGGTAAGCACTCAGGGAGTAAGTGAGGGAAACAGCAGGGATGCTGCAAAGCATGTGGTGCACTAAGACCCCACTGGGGAGATCAAAGGTCAGGTCAGGCCCTTCTTTGTGCCATCACCTCCATGCCACCGCAGCCAAGAACAACCTGGGATCCAGATGATTCACCCTGGTGTTCACCTTTTTTAATGTCCATGAAGGCCAAACTGCCAGCTTCGAGCCCAGAAGGCTTCCACACCAGACCGGTATCCCTTACAACCCTACATGGCATGCAATAGTCGAGTGCACCCGTGCTATGCTAACATTGTACCTTTTAAAATAAAAAGGGGGAGCAGGGAAGAAAACCTTACCTCAACAGAACAATGATGTTAGGTGCTATTCACCTTCGATTTTTAAAATTGTGATCTGATGCTCTCAGCTCCCATCAAACAGCACTTAGCCTCAGGGTAGGGCAAGAGGGGCCTGTATCTGCCAGTACTCTTCCACCTTATCAATGGTGACAGTAACTAGAAGGGGCCCACAGGGCTCTTGGTGTGGGGAGGTGGGTATGCTTGTGTTTCTAAACAGCATGGTTCCCTGTGAATCCCAGCAGGATGGGTTAAGCCCTACTGCACCCAAGCGGTGGCCTCCAGCCCCATTCCATTGGAAGCCACCACTAAACAACTGATGGAGCATCTTGAGGCTCAAGAGCACTGATGACAGGACTGGGCTCAACCTTACTGCACCCAATGCATCACCCCTGCTCCCATCACATGGAGGTAGCCTGAAAAAGCTATACACCTACAGTTGCTTGATTCCAGCACATGGACTGGGCTGCTACACCTCTGACAAAGGGGAGTGGCATTGGGTAAGATCATGACTGGTATCATTCTTATCATCTATCTCTGGTGTCTCTGCTCAATGGGATGCACTATGCATACCCACGAGCATAATGCCCTAATGCTTACATTACAAAACTAAAAAAAGTGGAGATGTGGGAATTTGGCCACCTGACCTAACCCCATGTTCCTATGACACCAAGACCTGGTTTCCAAATGTGGAACTTGGCACGAATGTGGCCATTGAAGGAGAATTGAGCATTCCCCCCCTCTTGGCTGTCATGGTAAACAACATTTGAATGTTCTCTCACCCCTCTCCTCCTTTACCCTAGTAACAGATGTGATTGTTAGCAATTCTATGCACCCTTAGTAACCAGCCTCAATAAAACCCCTGGGAACCATGGAACAAGTGTCCTGCTCTGAGAGACACTCTCGCTTTCTCCCAATGTTTGGAGCGCTGCAAACACCTCCTCGGTCTTTCACTCTCTGCTGAACACCCACAGGACAGAAAACAAACACATTCACTGTCTCTATATGTCTGTTTTTGCATCATCTTCACCTCTCTCTCATGTAAACTCTTGCAATCTGTGCCACCCATTGGAGGGAATTATCATTTTTGTCAACCATGTGGAACCACAAAGGTGATCAGAACATCTTTGGCAATACTATTTCATAACACAAAATATACCAGGGAGTCTTCCTGTTGAAAATTCCAGAACAAGGGAGCAATGATATTCAGGTGTGCAGCACAGGGAATTCTCATTCCTTGTGACACCTTAGAGAATTTGTTACAATGGTGTCTATTGTAGGTGCCAAGATTGTACTGTGACCAATATCTGCCATTCTCTTAAGCTATGCATCAGTGTGCTCAAATAGTTATTAACTGAGGCAGAACAGCACACTGACTTACATTGTTTCCAAGTGTCTCTGGTAGAAGTCTTGAAAGCTCAGGTCAAAGAAAATTTTGTTTGCTAATAAGCCTCTGATATCTATCCAAGTATTCTCATGCCCTCCATATGGTGCCAAACAGTTAATCCTCCATGGAGGCACAGGTTTGTCACAGTCAGGCGTTGAAGCTGACTGGCCTGGGTAAATGCCTCCCATTGAAGTGTTAAGAGCAACAAAGTTTCAACTAACACAGGAGGGTGTAGTCAGCCCACACAAAAGGTGCAACTCTAGTACCCAGATCGGATGTCAGTGCAGGCTGTGCCACTGGACACTACAGGACACCTGCTGCAGGATACCTCATTCCCAAGACACGGAGACAAAGCAACTCTACCTAATATATAGGAACAAACACAGAGAGGCTGTCAGAATAAGAAGACAAAGAAAGAAGGCTCAAATGCAAGAACAGATGAAAACTCCAGAAAAAGAGCTAAAGAACATGGGGATAAGCAATCTGTGAGATGCAGAGGTCAACACACTGTTTATAAGTATGCTCAAGGAACTTAGTGAGGACCAGAGCACCATAAAATGATCCAGTCAGAAACAAAGGATACACTGATTGAAATAAATAATAATTTAAATAGAAAAAACTGTGGAATGGATGAAGCCAAGAATCACATGAGTGAGTTGGTATTTTAGGAATCAGAAAAACAACCATGCAGAACAAGAAGAAAACCAAATCCAAAAAAAATAAATAAATAAAGATAGTATAAACAGACTCTGGGGTGGCTTTAAGAGATTCAACATTTGCCTCACAGGAATGACAGAAGAGAAAGAGCAAGAACTTGGACATCTAGCTAAAAAATAGTGAAGGAAAATTTCCCTAATTTGGTGAAGGAAATAAAAATGTGAGTCCAGGAAGCACAGAGAGTCCCAATGAATATGGACAGGAAAAGTCCCACAGCAAGACTCATCATTAAAGGAAAAGAGAGACTCTTAAAAGCAAGAGAAAAAAAGATAGTTATGAGAAGATTTCCAGGAGGAAGTGGGAGGAAGATTATGGGAAACGAGTTGAGGGAATTAAGTACAGAGAGACAGTTACAGAATAGCCACATGGGGGTAAAGCACAGTATAGGAAGTGGAGTAGCCATAGAATTTATACATGTAATCCATGGACATGAACAATGGGGGGAGATTACTTGAGGAAGTAAGGGATGCCAGGTGGAGGGGGTAAAGGGGGAAATATCAGGACAGCTGTAGCATCATCAACAAAATATTTAAAAAATGACTGATCTCACATTTGGTCTTTCTGTCAATACGGAATTCCTTGAAAAACTCACCCGAAGATCAGGTTTCAGAATAAAAGTTCAATTGGAGGTCAGCCTTGTAGGTAGAAAGCCATGGTGCATGCAACTGGATCCAGGCTAGTCTAAAGGACCTTTCTTCCAAAACAAGTTTTCAAATGTGTCGTCTATGTCAAACACTCTCAGGAACGTGAATTTATTGTCAGGGTTTGAGAGAGTGCATTCTAAAACCCTTAAGGGTCCCACAGGGGAAAGAAGTCAATTGAATTGAATTGAATTCCCTGTACCCTGTGGTTTTTGGGAAGCATAATATGTAAGAACATTTTGGAGCTCTGGACTGTTCTCTCTGCACACATTGTGACATGAGAGCCAACACAACTCACAAACATGCTAGGTGTTTATGACAATGGCTACAAGTCTTCTTGCCAATATTGTGCCTACAAACTGAGTTTAAGAGGAAATAAAAGGGAATGTCCATCTTCCCAGTATTCTGGATTCTGGGATGCCAATTTCTTTTGCCAGTCATGTTCTTGTAGATATACCAGGGTAGGCATTCTGTTGAAATGATGCTTGCAAAACCTCCTTTTGTTTGGCCATCAAAATGAACCTTTTACTTTCAGAACCTCCATAGACTGGACCTGCTGATGAGAATTAAAGAAATATGAATGGAAAAGTTTCATACCAATTCAATGAGATGGTGCCACAGTGTATTTCTTCTTATGCCATGTGCAAACCTTGAGGTCAAAGAATTCCTGGCCACCTTTAACTGACAGATTTACCTCAGGCCACCCTGAATAACACCACACATTTCCCTCCACCTTTTAGCAAGTATAATAGTCAGTGCTCCTGTCACCTCCCACCACAAACACATGTTCTATTAAGTCATATACACCAAATATTGCAGCCAAAATGGAAAGAACAATGGGTGTGATTGAATATGAAAACAAATGATTGTCCATTTCTAAAAATAAAAAAAAACACAACAAAACCCTGAAGATTCATTTAAATGAAAGCTGCATACTGAATAATTCATGTACTAATCTGTGACAGTAGAGAGATGTCTTCAAATCATGCTGTACAGGTGGTGATATGAAAATCGCCACCACAGGTCAGCTTATTTCACTTACTTAGAGGGTAAAAGTGTTGCAGTCTCACTGAATCAACTGTTGTAAATTTTCATGGAGACCTCGGCACTGCAATGCACATCTCTGCCAATATGATGGTAGTTTGCCTTTTCTTTCACTCTGGAAAATATGGATACATTCAGATAATTGACATACAGAACTGAGATGTAGCAGGGATTTACTGATCAAAGTGCTGGTTGTAGCCATGATGTTTTGGGCCCCTGGAGAACACAGCGACCCAAAGCCTACTGGGCAGCTCTGGTGATGAGGGCCCACTTATAGAACAAAGAGGCTCCACCCTCTTTCTTATATATTGATATAACTTTGGACAGCAGGTTTTCATTAAAACTTTACAATCATGAAGGGATATCGTGGAACTTGCGGAAGTTAAATGATAAGGGCAATTAGTGAAGTTAGCAGGTAGTCCACCTCTGTCATAATCTCATTCCCAACATTATTTTGACCCAGGCCTGTGGGACATTAGTGAGTGTGGATTCTTTTATCCCTGCCATGTTCCATTACCCTCATTTCTTCATGATTCTGAAAGGTCACGTCATTTTTACACATGAGGGCTTTTCCAGGGCACTCCACCTACCTTTAGCATTATCACCTACAACAATTTCCTGCTATCCTAAAGCAGTTCATTTCACTTGAGTTGAGAAAAGAGTGTATGAAATGGCCTAGGTACAATATTTTTCAAGTTCAAGACAAGGGTCATGCAGATAAATTCCAAATTCCTTGAAAATTTCCCTCATTGAATCCAAAACATACTCTGTTTTGGTAGACAGACTTCAGCATGATGAGGACATTGTAAACAGTACAGAAGGTCACCAGAATGGTAGTACTGGCATGCTGATCAGTGGGAAAAACTTGGAAACAAAGAGTCTTACCCCCTGAGATAACCTTTCCTTACCAAGCACATCACTAGTCATGAGGTTTGGACACCTAGGCTTTCATAAAGCTGCTCATGCTGTTTAGAACCCATGACTTTTCTTAAATGCAGATAATATCTAGACCTCAGTTCCATTTCATCTTCACGTGCAGGGAAGAAGGAAAACTAGACAAGAGACCAACGGCAGACCTCAGGGCCAGCTGCACTGAATAATGAGCCCTGCCCTGGTGCCGGCCAATCAAGGAAAACAAGGACATTTAAAGACCAAGCCTGGAAAGTTCATCAATATTTCCGTTTGATCCTACTCTTATACCTCTCCTCTAATCGCCCTCAACTCATGACTCTCTCCATCCAGGGGGCACACAGGAGCCTTTCCCCTCCCCCTCCCCCTTCCCCCCCAAATTGCTTATATCTACCCTCTTGTCTCTTAGCTCCTAGGACAATTCTTTTGCCTCTGAAACTTCTTCCCTCAGACCAGTTCTTCTAAGTAAGGTTCACTTTATCTACCTCTGTGGCTCCTGAAATAAACATTCTCTCATAGTTTGAACTTCGGTTCTGAATTATTTTGTAGTCAAAAGTCAAGGACCATGATTGCTGCCCCAAGGTACAGAATGACTCCATGTCTAATACCCAGTGCATTTCTCACCACCACCAACAAACTTGAACTCACATGATGTTAAGATACCCACATAAGGGGCACCGATTCCCACATTGAAGCTGGCTGCTTAGTTGATCGAAGACAACTTATGCCCAGACTTCTCTTTGGTGGTCTGTAAACAATTCATTCCCTCCACAAAAACAGTGTTGTAGGGTTTTGTAGGGAGCCCTTCACTACATTTAGTCACTGCTACTATCTACACAGTCTCAACATCAGTCTGTGCATGGGAGAAGTTTTGAGCAAGATGACATTAAGAGAATGCACATTTTTGGAGACTGGTGGAAAATGATTCAAACCAGAATGCTGGGAACGAGGTGCAGCTAAAAGTTCAAGCTGCATTGGGAAACTCCAGGTTACCTCTGCCAGCCCTTGCCTGATGGTTTGGAATGACAAGAAAATGGTAACTGCTTTCATTCAAGTGGAGAACAAGCTAAAGCCATACAAAAAGTCTCATTGGAAAAAAGGAAAAATGGATACACCTTTCCTATGCTTTGCAAAAACAGAGGGAGACAGAGAAAGAGAAAGAGGAAGGGAGGTTGTCTCTGAGCTCTCCCTTCTTTTCTTGACTGCTCATATCAGGAAATGAAAGAGAAAAAAAGAAGTAACAAAATTAAAAAAAAGGTATATATGTAACACTGCTTTAAACATGGGTATGGTTGGCTAAGCCACAGGGGGTCAGGGGTGGAGAGTACACAGTAAGTCTCAGATCATAAGGGATAACTATTTTATTAGATAAAATTGAAACAAAATACAGTTATATTTCCACTTCACATTCAAAGTTGACGTGATGACCATCGACAAACCAGCATTTCACATGTGTTTCTTGCAGCTGAGTTTGTAGCAAATATTTGGATAAAATGTTAGACCAGAAAATCATTTTATTGTTCAGTAGACTCCAGATGCTTTCAAAAATGAAAAAAAAATAACCTTAACCAAGCAGATCTACAAAATAGTGGCATCCCTGCTACAGTTTCGTTGTCCTGGGCAGATTGACCCACATCTCTGTGTACTAGGGCAAAGACATTTCAATCAATCCAGCCCATGAGGGGTGGGATTACATTCTCCAGGAATTTCAGGCAACTAATTTGATCAAAATCTGCTATGTGTGAGTGTGTCTGTGTGAATCTTTGTTAGTGAAGTGTCCATACACATTTAGAGATCTGAAATGTCATGTGCTTTATGTTGAGAACACATTCTTATTTGAAAGAAAAGCAATGTCATTTGGAACTTCAATATTTCATTCTAGATAGGAATCTCTTTGTTGACTCTGTTAAAAAAATAAAAACTTTTGAATTTTTAAAAATATTTTTTATTCCTGTTCAAGTACGGCTTTGTCCATTTTCCCCTCATCACTCCCCAATCTGCTCACCCTAGACCCTTAAATCCCTTGAACTTTTTCATTAGTTCCCAATATGTGTTCTTGGCCACCATTCCTGTGTTTACTCCCTTCTTCCACTGACTCCTCTCCTCTCTTTTCTATTAGTTCATTCTTCACTTCATTGTCTCTGGTTACATTTAACTCATTTGGTTGTTCTGTTGATTAGTCTCCACTTATAGGTGAAACCATATGTTATTTGTCTTTTATTTCCTGGCTTATTTTACTTAGCATAAGGCTCTCCACATCCATCCATGCTGTCATGAATGGTTGGAGCTCTTTCTTTCTTTCTTCTGCTTAGTATTCCATTATGTAAATGTACCACAAATTTTTGACCCACTCATTTACTGATGGACACCTGTGTTGCCTGTAACACTTGGCTATTGTAAATCGTTCTGCTATGAATCTTGGGGTTCATAGGTTCTTTGAATAGGTGTTTCCTGATTTTTAGGGTATAATCCAAGCAGTGGAATTTCTGGGTCTAAAGGCAGTTGCATTTTCAGTCTTCTGAGGTAATTGCATATTCTTTTCCATAGTGGCTGAACCAGTCTTCCTTCCCACCAACAGTCTACTAGATTCCCCGTTTCTCCACAACATTACCATCACTTGTTTGTTGATTTGTTTCTGATGGCTGTTATTCTGGTGTGAAGTGGTATTTCATTGTGGTTTTAATTTACATCTCTCTGATGGCTAGTGATGTTGAAAAAACTTTCAAATTCTCCTGGGTCCTGTGTATGCCCTCCTTGGAGAAGTGTCTGTTCAGGTCCTTTGTGTGGACCATTCTTATATATCCTTTGTTTTGTCTCTTTACATTCGTTCCACCATTATTCTCCACCCTGCTACACTCTGGTCACTTTCAGTCTGTTCCATGTTTCCATGACTGTGGCTCTGTTTTGTTCATGAGCTTATTTTTTTCCGTAGATTACTCTTATAGTTGAGATTGTATGGTATTTTTCTACCAGTGACTGGTTTATTTCACTAAGCTTAATATTCTTCAGTTCCAGTCGCAAAACGCGGGATTTCCTTCTTTCTTTCTGCTGTGTACTATTCCATTGTGTGAACGTAGCAGTTTTTTGATCCACTGATTATCTGATGGGCACTTAGGCTCTTTGCTGCACTCAGCTATGGTAGACAGCACTGCAATGAACATGGGGGTACATAAGGTGTTTGGAATTGGTGATCTGAGATTCTAAGACATACTCCCAGCACTGGAATCACTGTATCGAAAGGCATTTCCACTTTTTGGCTTTAAGGAAATTCCATACTCTTTCCACAGTGACTGCCCGCATCTCCATTCCCACCAACAGAGCACTAGGTTTCCCTTTTCTCCACAACCTGGCCAGAAATTGTTGTTTATTGATTTATTTCTGATAGCCATTCTGACAGGTATGAAGTGATACCTCCTTGTGGGTTTAATTTGAAACTCTCTGATTTAGAAGACAGTTGATTTAATATTTATCTTTTCTTTGGTAGCACAGTATTATTGTCATAAAGGTCAGCATGCTACAATTCAGAAATGTCTTTAGGATTACATAAAAATGGAAGTGTAGTTTGCCCAAGAAAGATTGGTTTGCTGTATTGTCCACTTTCCCACATGTCTATTAAGGAAAAATATAGTCCTTTTTCCATTCATCACCAAACCCAGTCTTACTACTTTGCTGATTCTTTCATTGTTTAGAGTAAGAGCAATATACTTAGAGTTGAGAGTTTTTCTGAGATAAAAATACATAAAACTTAATGATGAAACACTGCTAATTGGTGACATTATGGCTAGATAGTTGTTTAAATTTTATGTTTCCGGTTATATTCTGAGAATGGATTTTATTTTATGCAGATTTACTAAACCTTCCTAATAATGGAAGGGGGAAGATGGAAACCAAGTAGGTGGGAGCTGATCTCTTTTTGTCTTCCACCCAGCTTTGACAGGTAGCTGATCTTCCAAAAAGCAAAGAGAACATTCAAGAGAATCTCAGCTGATATGAAGTTTAGAAGGCAAATATTACAGAGCATGCCTCAAATCAGTTGGTAAGGTGTTTTATGTGAGGATGGAAAATGCCTGCAGGCATGGTGCAATCAACAATGGATGCCCCGGTGCCTGCTTCCACGGAGAGTCTGATCTGAAGAAACAGATTACTACCTCCTTACCCTCTGAGGGAAGGGAATAACCATACCTGCCTGGGAGGGACTTGCATTTGCAAATTCATCAGAGGGAAGCAGGCTAAACAGAGAGCTAGCAGTGCTCCCTAGATATGACAGAAGACACTCACCAGGAGAGTGCCAGCATGTGGACCTAGGGGAAAAAGACGGCTGCGACCAACTGTGACTGAGATAGACTCTTGACTTATTGGAGAGGTGCAGTGTATGGAAAGCCAAGCAGTGGTTTGGCACTTCAGTAAGAGTGTCCAGAGAGCCTTTCTTAAGAAGGGTAGCAGAGTCATGCCAGAAAGGAACCCCAAGTTCTCAGCTACCTTGCCAAAAAGGAAGAAAAATAGAGGGTGCTATTTACTACCACTCAGTGCAACTGGACAGATTGATCCACTGGGTGCAAAGCTAGGTGGTGTCTAAGCCCCAGGCCAGTACAGTGGCATAGAGTGGAGAGCATGGACCTCAGTGTGCTCTGAGAACAGTGGGCTGGGAACTGTGCACCTGAGATTATTTGAGGCTAGACTGGACTCTCTTTCCTGGCAGAACCTTGGGGAAGGGCACACATTGATTCCTTTCCATTACTCTTCAATAATGAATCCATTAGATCTATTTATAGAGAAGGAATTAAAAGTTAGTGTTGCAGGCAGTCGTTACCAGTGGTATGAGAAAAAAGAAACATTATTTACTAGAATCAATAATAATAACTAACATTTATAGAGTATGCTGAAGCTTATGAAGAAATTTAAACACAATGTTTGTTTAATTGTCCAGTTAACATTTAATTCATGACAGCCAAAAAAGTTTTTCTTTTGTTTTTTAATATAATTTATTGAATATGCTCTGCCCTGCACCTCATCCCATCATCCCCCAACTTAGTCTATGTCTATGCATTGTACATATCAGTTCTTTGGCTTCTCAGTTTCCTACAATTTTCTTAACCTCCCCCTGTCTATTTTTTGTTTTGTTTATAAACCTATATGCACCCAACTCAGGAGCACCAAAACATATAAGGAAAGTCTTGGAGGATTTCAAGAATGATATACCCAGCAGCACACTTAGAGTAGCAGATTTAAATACCCCACTGTTAACAATGGATAGATCATCCAAACAAAAAAATCAACAAAGATATTATGGAACTGAATGATGCATGAGATCAAATGGACTTAACTGATAAATATTGAACCTTTCATCACAAAGCAGCAAACTACATATTCTTTTCAAATGTACATGGAACATTTTCAAAGATAGGTCACATGATAGGATACGAAACAAACTTCAACAAATTTAAGACAATTGAAAACATATCAAGTGTTTTCGCAGACCACAAGGGCTTAAAAGTAGAAACCAACCTCAGGAAAAAAGTCAAGAACATTCAAACTCAGGGATACTAAATAGCATGCTATTAAACAATGAATGAGTCAATCATGAGATCAAAGAAGAAATAAAAAAGTTTTTGGAAACAAATGAAAATGAATATACAACAGTCCAAAACCTATGGGACACAGCAGAGGCAGTCCTGAGAGAGAAGTTCATAGCAATACAGGAGTACCTGAAAAAAGATAGAAACATTTCTCAGAAAAAAAAACAACACAACATGTACAATAACTAGAGAAACAACAACAAACAAAGCCCAGAGCAAGCATAAGGAAGGAAATAATCAAGACCAGAGTAGAATCGAATGACATAGAAACTAACAGAACAATTCAATTGATTGATAAATCCAGTAGCTGGTTCTTTGAAAAGATAAACAAAATGGACAAACCTTTAAGTAGACTCATCAAGAGAAAAATGGAGAGGATCCAAATAAATAACATCAGGAATGAAAGAGGAGAGATCACAACTGACATCACAGAAATACAAAGTGTTAGGGTTAGGAATAGTTTATTTAAAATAAACTCAAGTGGTTAAAAGACTTAAATATAAGTCATGACCCCATAAAAGTCCTAGAGGAGAATATAGGTCAGAAAATCTTAGACAGTCCATGTAGTAATATTTTCACAGATATGTCCCCTAGAGCGAGGAACATAAAGAAAAGAATATACAAATGAGACTTCATCAAAATAAGAAGTTTCTGCATGGCTACAGAAAACATCAACAAAATGAAAAAGGAACCAACTGTATGGGAAAATATATTTGCCAATGATACCTTGGACAAGGGCTTGATCACCAAAATATATAAAGAACTCACATGACTCTACTGAAGGAAGACAAACAATCCAATTTAAAAATGGGCAAAGCACCTGAACAGACCCTCCTGCAAGGAGGACTTACACAGAGCCCAGAGGCACATGAAAGGATGCTCAGTATCATTAGCTATCAGAGAGATTCAAATGAAAACCACAATGAGATACCACTTTACACCAGTCAGAATTGCCATCATAAACAAATAAACAAGTGTTGGCAAAGATGTGGAGAAAAAGGAACCCTTGTTCACTGTTGGTGGGAATGAAGAGTGGTAGAGCCACAGTGGAAAATAGTTCTGGAATTTCTTCAAAACTAAAAATGGTCTGCCTTTTAACACATCAATTCCATTGTTGGGATTACACCCTAAGAACCCTGAAGCACCAATTCAAAAGAACCTATGTACCACAATGTTCATTGCAGCACAATTTACAATAGCCAAGAATTGGAAACAACCTAAGAGCCCAATAGTAAATGAGTGGATCAAAACCTGTAGCACATTCACAGAATAGAATATTACAGAGCAGAAAGGAAGAAAGAGCTCCTACCCTTCACAACACCATGGATGGAACTGAAGGCATTAAGCTAAGTGAAATAACCAGGAGGCGAAAGACAGATGCCATATGATCTCACTGTAAGTGGAATTTAATCAACAAAATAAACAAGCAACTAAAATATAACCAGCAACACTGAAATAAAATACAAACAGTAATTGGGGTGCGGGAGAGAAGGTGGTGACAGGGTAAAGTGAGGGGAAGGGTCATCAAGCAACATGCATAAAGGACCATGGACAAAGCCAAGTGGGGAAAGGATTGAGGGTGGGAGGTTGGGGTGGATGGGGCTGGGAAAGAGGTGGTGGGAAATGTTGACCAAAAAAAAAGTGGTTGGGCAGAGGTTTGGGGTGGTGTGGGATATTAGGAAGTCAAAGAACTTGTGTATGAAGCCCATGGACATGGACTAAGGTGTGGGGAAGATTGGATGTGGTGCAGGGCAGAGGGGATAAAGGGTTGAAAAATGGGACAAGTGTTATAACATACTCAATAAAATATTTAAAAAAAGAAATACCCATTGACATGTAAAAGTGTTCTATCACAGAAATAATTAAATATATGGAAATAAATCACTAAGGGCATATAGATTTCTGCTATCATGATGGTTACTTATCTAAGCATTGTTTTAACTGAAAAATATAGGTTACATCAAAATGCACTTACAAGAACATTATAGTTTAAAAATGTTGAAGTAATATTTGAAATATTTAGTAGCATATGGCATTGAAATGACATAGCTAAGTGAACAGAGCATCAAATAAAATAATGTAAATAGCACATTATATATTCATACGTGAGTAGTAGCTTTATTTTTTCTATTCCTGTTCTTTTTAAAATTAATTATATTTATTGATTATGCCCTTACAGTTGTCATGGTTTTTCCCCTTTGTCCTGTTCCACCCAGCATCCCCTACTCCCTCAGGCAATCCCCCCAACAACGTCCATGTGTCATGTGTATAAGTTCTTTGTATATCCCATTCCTATATTGTACTTTACATCCCCATGGCTATTTTGTAAATACCTACTTGTACTTGTTAATCCTCTCACCTCTTCACCCATTCTCCCCCTCCCTCACCCATCTAGAAACCCTCTGTAAACTATCTTCTTTTGCTGCTTATAGAGGTCTCTTTATCTTTAATGTTTGGTATTTTAATTATGATGTATCTTGTTGTGGGCCTGTTTTCAACCATCATAATTGGGATTCTCTGTGCCTCCTGAACTCACATGTCTATTTTCCCCCAAAATTAGGGAAGTTGTCATTCACTATCTTTATAGATGCTGTTCCAGTTTCTTGCTCTTCTCCTTCTGACACCCCTATGAGTTGAAGATTGAAATGCTTGAAGTTGTCCCAGGGGGCGTTTATACTGTCTTCAGTTTTCGGCATTATTTGTTTTTGTTGTTCTGGTTGGTTGTTTTTCTTCCCTGTATTCCAAATTATTGTTTATTCCTGGCTTCACCAATGCTACTATTGTTTCCCTGTAAATTTTTCTTTATTTCAATTAGTGTATTTTTCACTTCTGAGTGAGTCCTTTTTTATGCTGCTGAGATACTAAGTTCTTTGAACATCCTTATAACCAATTTTTTGAACTCTGCATCCGAAAAATTGCTTATCTTGATTTCCTTTACCTCTTTTTTTCTAAAGTTTTAATCTCGTTTTTCATTTGAGCCTTGCTTCTTGTGTCATCATTCTGGTAGCCTTCTGTATCTGTTTCTTTGTATTAGGTGGAGCTGCACCCACTCTGTTTCTTGGCAGTGTGGTCTAACACAGCAAGTGTCCTGTGAGGTCTAGTGTCACAGCCTCCTCTGTCACTTGAGGTGCACCCTTCATGTAGGCTGAGCACACCCTTCTCTAGTACTGGAGGCTTGGTTGCAGTTGGCACATCAGTGGGAGTGATTTACCCAGGGCAGTCAGTTGCAAGGGCTGGCTGTGACCACCGACCACCAACCTCCACCAGCCTCCACCAACCGTGGAAGATCAGCTATGCATGGGGACGGTGGTGGTACTCTGATGTTTGTGTATATCTGCACTCGGTACGCTGGCCTAGGGGTTTCCTGGGTTATGCAGACCAAGGTCAGCCCCAACAGTGTTTGGCCCAGGGCTTGCTGTCTGAGACTTTAACCAATCTGAGATGGCTGTTACTTGTTCTGGGCTTGGAGAGTCCCAGGTGAAACCAAGCTGTGAATCTAACCTGGCTGCTGTTAGGGCTCTCAGAACCCAGCTCTTGCTTGTTTGACAGGATTTAGGAGCCAACACCAACCACAGTTACTGAAAAGCAGCTTGTGTGTTGTGAGTTGGGTCTAGCAGCGTTTCTGGGTGTCTCCAAGGAGGACCAAACAGTGCTAGGTTGAAGGGTCTCAGATATGGCACCAGCTCTGTGAGAAGAGGGTTTAGCAAAGGGACAATAGCCTCTGCTTTCCTTGATACCAAACACTTCAGATTCTCCCTGTATACCACTGGTGTCTTTCAAATTGTTACCCTGCTAAGGTAAAAGGAGTGAGTCTCAATAGGTGACTTTGTATGCAGTTTCTTTCAGAAGAACTTCTTATGGCTCCAGGAGTTTCTTCCGCCAACTAAAATCCCACTGGCTTTTGCAGCCAGAATTTGTGGGAAATTATCTTCCCGGTACTTGGGTCCTGGGATGGCAGTCCTAGTGTGGCTATGTGATTACTCACTCCTGAGGCACCCCTCCCAAATTTTTATCCACATGAGAATGGGCCCAGCTCGATCCACATGTGCACATGTCCTACCAGTCTGGGTGGATGTGGTTTCTTTAATTGGGTAGTTGTCTTCCATTCAACTCTATTTCATAGTTGTGTGACTTAAACTGGAAACCTGGCATTCATGCTACTGGTCACCTAAAAGACCCAATAAAGAGAGACAGGGATCAAATCTTTATGCTCCTTTTATTCATATGGCTAGAGATATCAGTATATGGTGGGTTTGTACTCTAACAGACCATCTTAAATTCCATTTCAAACCTACCTTTTTGTTAAGGAGAAAAAAGTATAAATAGTTGGATTGAAATTAAGGGAAAAGTTAATTAGACAAAAGCTGCAGCATTCTTTCATTTGTGCCCTGGACAGTTGTTTTTATCTTTGCCCTGGTTGGTACCTGTCTTACCCTGGAGCACAATTCCTCAGAACCATCTTGGCTACTTGCATTCTTCCTGAGGCACAAAGGTGAATTGTTACAGGCTCATGGGGTCAAGGTGTGTCATACCTTTAGTTACTGAAATAATAGCTCTTTTTCATAAATTGATTACTAAGCTTGTTAGCTGTTACCTGAAACTAATTTTTTTCTAACATTTGAGTACTCATCATTCCCCTCTGTTATCTTAAACTGCCTTAATTCTATGGAATAAGTTTCATATGCAAGTACTCATTTTGTTATTGACAACGTATTCTAGCATTAAACCATCTGGTTGAGGCTTAGGAGTATATTTATTGAAGATCCATATAATGGGGCACATTGCAATAACAAGCTATGATAAGGCACAATAGTTTTAGCACAATTGACAAATATTGCACACTCTACAGCTGAGGTTATAGTAGTGACTATTATCAAAACCATTTCTCCATCCTTTAGAATTACCACAGGTTCCCAATTATAAATATCTGAGTAGCTTATTTTTTATTGATATGCTTATTTTTATTGATATGCAAAGTATAATTTCAATGGCTTTCAAAGGGAGTAAAAACATCTATGACATGAACTGAAAGTTCATTCAACATAAGTTTCTCCTGAAAGACAAAATTCAGACATGCTTAGAACATTTTTTCTAAATATACTCAGGTAATTTTATCTCATTTGAAAGGACCAAGTTCACTATAACATAGGGTTAAACAAAAGTAATGAAAAGAATATGTCAATGTACTCAAAACATGACTTTTGGGTGTTGTTTAGGTTTGGTGGTCCATTGTAACTCTGATGATTTCATTAATCTGGTATGATGAATCCAAGGTTTTATTTCTGCCAGTTTCACCATGGTGGAGCATGCTGAGGAGTATGGCCCAAGTTTTGGTCAAATGTTGTTCCACTTGGCTTTGGGGAAATGTTGTCATCTAATTCTTGAGTATCAGTTTATCTCCATGCTTAAAGGAATGTAGTGAACCCATAAGGGAGAGTTCTCTGATACAAGCAAAGTCATTAATGACAGCTGAGGTCTCACTCAATGCTGTACATTTTCTTTAACTCCACTTCTTGATCTATATACATTTTCCCCACCACAATAATAAGCTGAATGCTCACCTGTACAAAATTTCATAAGGACTCAGATGAAATCCCACTTCAAGGAGACACATGTATCCTGAGAATGATAATAGGTAAAACTTGGTCTCAAAGGAGATGAGTTTCTTGGCACAGCTTGGTTGTATGTTTTTTTCAAGGCTGTATGTCATTCATCTTTCTACCTTTCCAGAAGCCCGAGGTCTCCATGCCATGTGGAGCCTCCACTGGATTCCTAAAATTTACTAGCACTCTGTGTAATATCTGAAACAAAAAATATCCATTATTGCTATGGATATTGTTGGGTAGGCTAAAGTGTTAAAGTATTTCGTTCAAGAAGTCTTTCAGTACCTTAAGGTTCTCCATTCTAGTATCTTCTAGCCATGCTGAAAAGGTGTCAACATAGACTATCAAATCTTTCCACCCTTAGACCCTTGACATCTGGGTAAAATCTGCTTCCCAGTCCTCAAATAAGCTCTGTGTTTGTTATTGTTTCCCTTCTTTCTTTTGATGGGGACCTGGGTTGAGGGTGTTCTGGCACACAGCACATCTAGTAATTACTTTACATATGGCTTTAGAAATTCCAGGACATGTGCAGCATAGTTTAATATATGTGGTCAATGAATCCCTTCCATAGTGACTATCCTTATGCAAATACTTCATGACTGGCTCTACTAAATGCTCAGGAAGCAGTATAACTACTTCCTTATTCTTTCTCCATCTGCTCTCATCTCCTTCATCAAAACCCCAGCTCACTACTTTCTGTAAATGTGCAGTTAAATATTCAGGGTCAAATTGTGACTTGTCTAGAACAGCTATCAAAGCCATTATAAACATTACTTTAGCAGCCTCTTTCGCTGACTGATCGGCCAGATTGTTTGTTCTAGTAACTTCAGCATCCTCTTTCTGATGTCATGGATAGTGCATTAATGCCACATGTAAAGGTACGTGAACACCCTCTCACAATTTTAAAATTCCTGCTGCATGCTTAATCTCTTCTCTATTGGATGTTAACCACTGTTTTTCCTTCCAGATGGAACCATACCATTACAAAATTAGGAAAGCTTACCTTGAGTCAATATACACATTCACTCATTTTCTTGTATGACAATTCCAGAGCCCTCATCCATGCAGTCTTCTAACTTCAGGTTCCCAGTGTCAAGGCCCTGACCTCTACTGTTCCTTCAAGAATCATAACTGCATGCACAGCCTTTCTGTTTCCTTTGTCCACAAAACTGCTTCCATGTGCATAAACATTACAGCATCCCTCTTGTAGAGAATGGACCTGTAGTTCAATTTTGCTAGAATAAACTTTATCTGTTATCAGTACACATCAGACTTCAGAAGAATGAGGCAGGATTTAACTTACAGTTTTGAACTAGATGTTGTAGAATGGCTTGGTACCCACCCATTCTTCCAGCACTGAGCCACAATTTTCCCTTTTTCTTAAACAGGCTCAACACTTGGTGGGGTGCATAAATGGTAATAGGCTGTCCCAAGGAAAATAGCTTCTTGTAAGAGCTCACATGTGACTGTCACAGTTGTTACCAGGTTGGCCACCCCTTGACAGTGTGATCAAGTGTCCTTACCAAGTATGCAATGTGTTGTAAAATGTCACTACCCATTTGTGCGAGGACACCTGGGGCAATGCCCTGCCTTTCATGAACATATAAGTGAGAGGGTTTTAATAGTTTAGTAGCTCCAGGACTGTTGCAGAAGCCAGGTGTGCTTTCAGGGACTCAAATCCTGGTGTGCTCCATAGTCCATTGTAAAAGGATATACTCTGGCCCTTTCAGAGTTTTTCCAGATTAACATATCTGATGCAGAGAATGGGGTATGTGCCAAATAACATATAGCAAGCTGGTCCTCTGGTCCAATTCCCACTGGAAATTTTTGCAAGGGGATTTGCCCTGCCCTGGTAGGGAATTTTACTCCCCCAAATTTGGTCTCTGATGTTCTTGAGATTGTGAGACCATTTCAGGCTCACTTTCTTCTGTTCTCTCAGCTGACTAAGGGAGAAGACCATCAAAGCTGTAGGGGCCATGGGAACCGTGACCATGCTCATAGCAGCCATGATATTTACATCCTTCTGGGCCATATCCTCTGAGTTTCTGCTACCTTTCACAGGTACATTTCCTTTTCTCTGGACTGTTAGTCTATTTCCTTTTAATAAAGTTTCTAAATGAGTCATTTTGTCACACTTCCCTGAACTTTGAGAAAAGAACTCTAGTTACAGTGTAATACAGTTATTGAAAGATCCATTCAATGGTCAGTACTCTCCTGAGTCTACATTATACAATGCATAAGGCAAAAAATGTTGCCCTAACAACTTTCTTTTTAATCATAGGTTTATCAGCACATCACCTAATCAGACAAAACTTCTCCCAGAGGGCTGTTTCCCAAATCATAAGACACATTTTTACCAGTCAAAACTCTATAAACCAGGAGTCACATTAATTAACCCAGAAGACAGTTTTTCTCCAAATAGAGTTGTGTAAACCAGAGGGTAACTTAATTCCTAAGTTGTGACCAGTGATTTTAACATGACCTAGAAAGTGCAATGATTCAATAAAAAAATGATGATGATAGAGTTGAGAGACCACTCAGGGGAGACCCAAAGTGAAATCAACTGGTAGCTCCTGGGGAGTCTACAAATGGGCACCCCAGAGTCCCCCTGTCCAGGTAGCCAATTGGACTCCCAGCAAAATATCCCAGTTTACCATTGACTCCTAAAGTCTGTCTCAGTGAGGAGTAACCAGAATACTAAACTGAAAAAGCTGATGTTTATATTGCCCATCGCCTACCAGACCCGATAAGCAGAGACAGGGATTGAATCATTATGATTGCTTTATTCACATGACCAGCAATCTGAGAAGACAGCAGACTTGTACCTGAACAGATCCTCTTCAATTCCATTTATTTGTCCCTTTTTATAAGGATAACGAAGTGTAGGTGGGGTTTGGAGTTCAGAGAAATGTTATTTGGATTAAGAAATCTTCAGTATTAACCCCTTCAGAGGTGGGCTTTAGTTGTACCCTGGGTGGTGGGTGTCTCACTCTGGAGTACAATGGCTCAGATAACATCTGATTGCTTACAGGCCTCCTGAGGCACACAGGTAGAAATGCTTATGCTCACCTTGAGTTAGGGTGGGTCATACCTTCAGTTCCTGGAACAATAATTTTAACATGCATTCATCACTAAACTTATTAACTATTACTTAAACTAAAATTTTCCAACTTTTGAATCTTACATCAGTTGTACCAGGGGCTGTTTAAACTATCCTCAGATTTTTTTGGTTCTTTGTTGCTGTTCTGTTTTTTTTTTCAAAATCACTGATTTGATTGTTGGTTTCATCCACTCTACTATTGTTTCATTGTCCTTATTCTGGTTTCTCTTCATATCATAAAAATCTTTTGTCTTTCAAATTGTTTCCCTGTAAATTGTTCTTTATTTTAATTAGTGTAATCTTTATCTTTGTATGGGCTGTTTTATGCTGCTTAGGTCTTCACTAATTTTTGTGTGCAACCTTATAAACAAGCTTTTAAACTCTGCAACAGATAGATTACATACCTCCTTTTCCTTTACCTTTTTTTCTGGAGTTTTTGTCTATTCTTTCACTTAGGCCATGTTTCTTTGTCTCCTCATTCTGGCAGCCTTCCTGTATTTGTTTCTAAGTACTAAACAGAGCTTCTTTGACTCCATGTATTGATAGCTTGGCCTAAAATAATAAACTTGCTTAGTATCCAGTAGCATGCACATTACCTAATCCTTGAAGCTTGATACTCAAGGTGAGCCCTTAGTGTGAGGTGAATACAACCTCCTCTTGTAGGTGAGACTTGGTTGCTTCTTGCAGCTCAATGGGAGGTATTTACCCAGGCCAGTCAGCTGCAGGGCCTGCCTGTGAACATTGACCAAGATCAGGTGTACAGAAGAAGGGGGGATGTTCTGATGTTTTCTGTAGCTGTCCACAGCATGAGTTGGCCCTGGGGTTTCCTGGGTGGTGTAGGACAAGATCGGCACCCACCTGTGTTTTCCAGGGTACTCTGCATGAGCACAAAACATTCTGAGTAGGCTATTTCTTGTGTTGCGATTGGAGGTTCCTAGACATAGCCAAGCTGTGAATCTAACCTGGCTGCCTGTAGGGATATCTAGAGCCAGCAGTTGCTTGATTCATGTGATTTAGAAGCCAACATCAGCCATTGTTATGGAGACGTGGGTTGTATGGGCTCTAAGCTGTGCCTGGCAGAGTCTCTGGGGGTATCCAGGGTAGGTCAAACAGTGTCAGAAACTCTGATGGAATCTCAGATATGGCAGAATTTCATGAAATTCTGTGGGAGTAGAGTTTAGCTAAGGGACAATGACCTCTGCTCACCTTGATGCCAGAAATTTCAGTTTCTCCCTGCACACCACTGGTGCTGTTTAAGCTGCTACTCCAGTGCTGAAGATCAGAGGGAGTGAGTCTGATTAGGTGAGTCCACGTATGGTTTCCTTAAGAGAAACTACTTAGGGATCCAGCAGTATTTTACAACAACACAATCCCCTCTGGTTTTTGCAGCAGGAAGTTGTTCGGACTTACCTTCCTGACACTGGAACCTTGGTCTGTATGTCTGGAACTGCTTGCTCTTGATATACACCTCCCAAATTTTTATCCTTGGGGTTGAGGGACCACCCTTTCCACTGCTGCACCCATTCTGCCAATCTGGAGTGATGCTCTTTCTTCAATTCTGTAGTTATCCAACTTCCATTTAGGTCAGTTACTGAAGTTCCTGTATGATGGTTGTTCTATATATTAGTTGTCATTTTGATATACTAGTGTGAAGAGTAGAGCCATGTCTGCCTATACCACCATTTGACCAAAAATATATACTCATTCTTCTCGTTTGTAGGGACTCTACTGTGGAATATCTCATACATCCATATATGTCAAATATCAAAAATAAATAAAAGAATGTTTTGGTATTAAATTAAAAAATTTCAATTAGGGGATCCAGATATGTTCATTTTAAGTGTATTGGATTTTATAGTAAATTTTAGACAGTTTCTGAAACTACAGAGGGAAATAAAATATATTTATTTAATTTCTAATGCCTAAAAATATTTTTTAATAAGATAAAACTGACAGTAACCAAAAGAGAGAGGGAATGGGTTAACAGGGAAACAGGGGATGGGTACTTAAGGAACACGTATACAGGTTTTGTAGACAAAGCCACAACAGGGTATAGATTGAAGATGGGGATGTGGATGTAAGAGGTGGGAAGAGTGGTGGGGGATAATGGAAAAACTGCATTTGAAAAACCATAAAAAAGAAAAAGAAAAAGGAAATAAAAATTAAATAAATAGAAACTAAAAATGAAAAGTATTCTGATTAGGTTATATTTTTAAAACTTTTATTCCTATTTTACTTGAAATAAACAGAACAAGATTAAAACAAAAATGTCACAAGATTAAAAATTATCCTTTCAAAACACAGAGCAGAACCTGTAATCAAAGGGTATCTTCTTCTCATGCTATGTGTTAGACTTAAAATAGGAAAAGTAAATAAAATTCTATATACACTGCTCTCTTGAAAACTGACAAGGAAAATAGAACACATGAAGGCATTTCATTTATACATTGCACCTGCTTTCAGTGCTCTCTAACAGGTTCTGCATTTAAATCTGTTGGAGAGAACAGACTGATTATCCCACACACACACACAGATACAGACACATTTTTCTTTGACTAAATGGACTCGCTGATATGACTATTTGTGATTTAGAGCTAAGATGTTTAAATCCTCCATGAAATTATGTTATTTCAAATACATTTTAAGAAAATTATATTTATTTCTTTTGTACCCTGAAGTAACAGAACTATGCTGCCACAATTGAACAGGCATACTTTAAGTATAATTTAACAAAGAAACTCAACATAAACCTCTTACAAATTTTTTTAGTGCAGGACAGAACCCACTATGCTGGTGTTTTCTCAGACACACTATATCTCCATACTCATTATTTAAAATGGATTACCCAGTTTTAGGAGTTTTCCAAGTGTTTTATTTCTTTCTTCTTACAGGTTTTCTTACCTTTTAGGCTGGTCAACAGCCATAATACTACCCTTAAAATGGAGTTTAAACAAACCACTGACTCTGATGTGCAAATAGATCTTACTGCAAATGTAAACAAGGGCACACACTATATGTGAAATCTTCCACAAATAATTTTGTGGAGCTGTATTTGTAAAAACAGGATTTAGGAGACACAAATGCTGACAATTTATGGAGTAGTTACTATATGTTGAGTATGCCTCTACATACGCTACATTATTTACTCATTTTGGCTGCACAGCAGGTACTAGTGTCCCTTTTTCAAAGATGAGGACAATGAGGCACAGGCTAAGGTCTATTCTTCCCCATAGGACAGAGTTGTAGGTATTAGTCATTTTTACAAATTTAGGAAATCTGGATGAGAACATGATTTCTTTACCATTTACTCCATTTAATTAATATTTGCATTGCTGAATCAGATAATCATGACACAGCTACATCTTTTGTCATAATTTAAGAAATTATGATTTCATTAGTTACCTTTTGCTGATTCTTTCCTTTAAAAATTATACTGTGACCCTAGGAAAATAAATGAAAGCAAAACATGAACTTTTCTGCTTTTAATTTACTTTCAAAGTTCAAGAAAATTAATGTTGCTGCTGCTGGAAAAAAAGAATCTTCATGTGTTATAATGAGAGCACACACTAACCTCTACCCAGCTCTTCAATTGATAAATAGAATATGCAATTCTGTAGGGTATAGGGTCCCTCAATATCTCAATATCAATAGATATCTTCATTTTTTTCTCTTTCATTCTGGTATATTTTAACTCTCAAAACAATATATTTGTAATCATATGCCTTTTAACTGAGTTATATTCCACCATATACAGATATTAACCAGGTAAATTTATATCACCAAATATTATAGCACTTTAGCCAAAGAAAAATTGAAAGACTCTGTAATTTAAATGTACTCAGTAAATCATTTAATACATAAGAGCAAATTCTAAAAACCATAAAATATATAAAATAAAATATTTAATTTTAAGGAAGATGGTAAACTGACTATATTCAGATACACACTACCTACTATGTTTCTAAGCACTCACTCATAAATTCAGAAAATAGTGATTTAAACACAGGTTACATTGATATTAAGAACTTGGCTCTGGGTAATAAGCACACAGTGCAATATGAGAAGATAGATTACAGAATCATGCACTAGAAACCAATATAATTTTATTAACTAATGTTACATCAGTAATCTTATTAAACAGGTTTGAAAAAAATTAACAATTTTTAAATCAAACAATCATTATGTAATTGAAAGTCATCCATGATCTATTATTGGATAAGCTTAAATTTTAATATATTCAAGGTTTTTTATAAGAAGAGAGTCACAGGAAAATGGGTCACAGGCAACTTTTTTAAAGGTCAATTTAAAGGTAATAATTTTTACATAAGCACAATTTTTCAGAAAATATTGTAGGTTTTTCACATTGTCTTATAACACGAAGTACCTTTTATACATTACTATAAATAAATCATATGGAGATTTAATTAATTCATAATTAAATGACTCTTCTCTCTGATATTTTGGTTGCTTTGACAAAAGTACTATAGACAAGGTGGTGGCTTAGTAGCAACAGGTGTTATTTCTCACAGCTTTTGAGGGTGGAAATCCAGGATCAAAGTATCAGCGTGGTCATGAATGTGTTCTCCTTGAGTTTGTAGACTTCTGGCCTATCATCAAATGGTATGATGGGCACACTAGCTCACTGGGATCTCTTTCACAAAGGCACTATTCCAATCATCAGATCTGTGCAGTCATGACCTAGTCACCTTTCAAAGGCTCCACCTCCCTATACCATCATCTTTGTGGATTATGATTTCAACATGCGAATTTAAGTAAACACACTCAGGCCACAGAAATACTCATTTTTCCCTTTTTTATTGAATTTATTGGGGTGACACTGGTTAACAAAATTATGCACGTTTCAGGTGCTCAATTCTACAACACATCATCTGTACAGTGTGCTCTGTGTTCCCCATCCCAAGGTAAATTTCCAGCCATCATCATTTATCCCCCTTATAGCCTTCTTCACCTGTACCCTCAAGCCTCCTATGCAGCAATCACCACAGTGTTTTCTGGGTCAATTAGTTCTCTCTTTCTGTTTTCATTTTTGCTCAGTCCCTCTCTGCCCATTCCCTACTGACAGGTATTAGCCTGTGCTCTATCTATGAGCCTGTCTCTGTTTTATTTATTAGTTTATTTTATTTATTAGATTCCACTTATGAATAAAGTCAAATGACACTTATATTTCTCTAACTGATTTATTTCACTTAACATAATGCCTTCGAGGTCCATCCATGTTGTCACAAGCATTAAGACTTCCTTCTTTTTCTACAGCCAAGTAGTATTCCTTTGTGTAAGAAAACCTTGCCTTCTTTTTTATGACCGAGTAGCATTTCATTGTGTCAATGTACATTTCCTCCTTTTTTATAGCCAAGTACTGTCCATTGTGTAAATGCACATCTGCTGAGTAATAATCTTTAATTTGTTTTTCACAAAACACTTTTTATCTTATCCTATAACATACTGTGACACAGTGCACTTATCAGAGAAGACCCATCCTCTTTTTTTGTTGAAGAAACAGTGGCTTGGAAATGCATCTCAAACCTATCTTCCAGATATTTAAAGATCTTACAGTATCATTTTCAGTTAGTATTATTATGATTATATTTTATAATCTATGCCTGACTGCATATAGCTATCATAATTAATTGCATCATTAACATATGCCTAAATTTTTCAATGGTTTAAAAATTATTTCTAGTCTAAAACATTATCCTGCTAAGAAATATAGGAGTTGCCCCCAAAATTCCTATTAAACAACTTGAAAATAAGAAACAAATTAAAGTTGATAACTCCAAAAGTGAGATCCAAAACTGTTATAATATTTGGCTATGTGTGTATTTTCTGTAAGTATAAGACAATGGTATTGAAGTCTGAATTTTTCTCAGTGATCAACACAGGTTTTACCTACTTAAATAAAACTTTGCTAGCCAGATATAAAAAAGGGTGCTGCTTCATCTTTTTGCCTCCACCTGTTATCTATTTCATGCATTTGTAGTCTGTATGAAAAAGTTAACTGGGCAGTAAACTCCCGATTGCCGAACTATTGATTCCTCTGGTGGCTAGTGTTTTGTACCTACACTCCAAAAAATACCTTTCTTTGTACATGAGTTTACTGCCAGAGTTTCCTGTAAAACTGTATAGAAAGTGAATAAAAGCACCTAAAGGAGCAAAGAGGGTCATAAGTTGCTCACATACAATGACTTGTAGTTCTACAAGAATAGTGGCTAGATGGGATTGAAATTAGAAATACACCTGTAGCTATGCACACAGTTTCAAAGTTTTTGAGTGCCAGTCACATTTTATGTAAGGAATATTTATTAATTCTGATAATTATCATTAAGCCATGCTTACTTTTTTAGTAATGCATGTTCCAACATGCTGGTTCTAAGCAGAGAAAAAGTTTTTAATAACTAACTCCACTTCATTCCCTTCCCTCAGAGTGAAGTATGATGAATCAACTACTTTTTCTTTCAATTGCTAGGCATGTAAAAAATGCATTGTTTCTACTTGAAAATGATGGTATGTTCCCCATTCCAGCATGGTGCTTGACCCTTATGTGAGGGGCAGAATGTGGGAGCACTTAAAGCTGGTAGCAAATTTCTGGAAAGTAAGGATGAAAAACCATGAAACATGGCGTGGGTTTGTGCTGGACCTTAGGAAACACAGAGCTCTCAGCAAGATAAAATGAGAGATTTGGTGCCCTTATTGGAAAGTTAAAGAAGAACTAAAGGTGAGAGAACCATGAAACTTTCCAGTGAGTTTCAGGCTACAGGAGCTTATGAATCAAAATGTGTCCAAAGGTTCTTCATGGAATATTGTTGCTATTATTACATTTTAAGGTGTTTATATTGTTTTTATATCACATTCACCTTCCTATATTTTCAAAAATCCTCGATGATCTCTTGAGTGAAATGTGCGTGTGCGTGTGTGTGTGTGTGTGTGTGTTGTTTTGCTTTACTTTGCTCAAAAGAATGATGTAGGCTCATTTTCTAGTCTAGGTTGATATGACACAGGTCAGATATTACATATATAGAAAGTAAGGAAGGCATGTCAATCAAGGAAGACAATGAACCACAAAATATGAATACTTATTACCATCCTTGAAGACATATGGGCAGTTTAGAATATGTAGGCACAATTCTAATATTGAAGATGTTGAATTTTAAAACATAAAAAATTACATCATTAGTCATAAGAAAGTCAAATGGGAAGAAGGATTTAAGATGTAGGTGGCATGTGACCCACAATGAGTTAACTGATACATATTTATAGCATTCAAGAAACCAGTAAAATTATATAGATAATTGCCTCATTTCACACATTGGAAGGAGAAGCAAAAGGAGATGAACCAATTTGATTTAATTCATAAGCAAGAAGGCAACAACACTGAAAATATCACCCAGGATCTCTGGTTTCAGCATTGGTTAGAATAGAGTTCTTTGTATTATTCCATGATTCAAATCATTGTGCTTTAATGACTATGCGTTCTGAATTTATTTTATATGAGAAATATTCTTCAGGTTTCCTATATGAATACATTTCAATGTATTAAATATATTTGACTGTAAGGTCAGATTTCAAAGGTCATGTTCATAGTCGTGATTTTTTTGTATGCATTTTACCTGGTTTATGTGATAGATGTTTAATTATCATATTAATTTAGATAGAAATATTCTTGTGTGGGTCTCTTATTATTAGTAGACATCTTTGACCTTTATTGTTAAATAAAATATATAAAACCTACCCTGGCTTGTGTGGCTCAGTAGCTTGAGTACCAGCATGAGGATGAAAGAGTAGCCTCTTATTATTTTCAGGGCACATATCTGGGTTACAAGTTGGTCCCCAGCATGGGGTGCGTGAGAAGCAATGGTGCACTGATGTTTCTCTCCCTCTTTCTCCCTCCATACCCCTCTCTCTAAAAATAAATAAATAAAATCTTTAAAAATAAGGTAAACCATATAAAGCGAACATAACTTTGCTAATCTATTGCTTCCTAAGTTTTAATTTGTTACCTTCCTTAGGCAATAAAGTTATAACAAGCTGACAAAATGAAAGTTCTCATATTAGAAATGCTGAAATACAACTTGGACTATGTTTTATTCTTTCAGAATTACTATTTTGTATTGTCTTCCTTCTATTCTATTTCTAAGTATTAGAACCAGAGATACTAAGAATGGTTGTTAGAGCATTTCCATTATTAAATGGACTTGGTTTCTATAATTATGCAATTCAAAATAACTAGTTACAACTCTTTTCCTATAAAACCCTCCTTGGAATGAGTTTCACAGATACAGACTGTGTGCACAAAATGCAATCACTACCAGGCATTACTTGTACAGAACTTTATACACTTGCAATTGTTTGCTATCCAGCTTACACTGGGATGTTTGCAGTGTGCTGTTATTTTTGTTTCCTTGCTTGGTAAATATTATGGGATCTCCAGAATTTTTCCCTGTAGAAAACAAAAATATGGTACCTCTTTCTGAAACCATTACACAGCCATTTGAATAGTTTCAGTACACTGAAAGTTAAACTACACTGAGGGTAGTAGATATAACTGTGTCTACACACCAAATTAAAATAATAAATTTAGGGATTTGCATTTGATAAACAGTTTTATTATATTTACTAGAAACTAAATTCTCAGAGACAAGAACCAAGATGATTTAACTTTCACTTAATTGCCTCTCTCCTATGGCTACCAACGACTTTCTTTATACAAGAAAGGGGTCATGGATATCTCCAATCTGGAGCTGTGGGTAATAACCTGAGCTTAAGACTGGTGTATGGAATGGGAGAAGGAACAGCTGGTAGTCTTGTACGACTGAGCCCCCAACCTATGGGATATGATACTCTCTCCCAGTTGATAGCATCAGAATTGAGTTGAATTTAGGACAATCAGCTGTTTTCTGGACAATTGCTTGTGGGTGTGGAGGACCTGTTACAGAATAGGACCCAAATGGGGTGGCCCAGAGGCTATTACAAAAACAGTGACTCCCTCCCTGAATTATACCTGGTCTATGGCTCTTTGCTTGCTGCCCTTAGGAATTATGGCTCTGAATGCCAGAGTTTGGTGAAAAGGAAAGGAACTATGTATTTATAAGCTGTACAGGTTCAGAATAATTGTGGAATGTGGCTGTTAAAATTTAAAGTCCCTTTAAAAGACTCACAGTCTTGCCTTGCTCTTTACCCCACCTGGCCTGTCAGGTCAGTCTGGTCAGTCAGCAGTAATGTATATCAGGAAAGGAAATAGAAGTCCATAGCTTGGCTACACGCCCAGTTCCTTTCAGTAATCCATACTCGGCTGGGCAGGCCTTCTGCAGATCTCAGCAACATCAGCTGTGTCCCCTTGATTTCCGGTTCTTAATTCAAAACTATGTGGTGCCTTTTTATGCCCCACCAGCAGGACTGCTTTTACCCCTTTTTCTCTCATCGTTTTTTACTGTTTTCCCGGTTCTTTATTGTCCACCATTTCTTGTGGTGGCCCAGCTTTGGTTTAAATTCCAGTCTGGAACCTTCTTTGTGACCCCATTTCTGATTCCTTTCACAACGGGCCACAACTGCTAACACTTTTGGATTCTCTGCCTTTCCCACCTGCCATATTTAGTCCAGGTGGGCATGATTCTTTTGTGTGGTGCAAACCATCTCCAAGTTCTTGAAAAGGCACTGTAATGGGGGCGGAGTTGCCTCCAAGTTATATCCTGAGTTAAAATTATGCACACCTTTCTGGCTAGCCTTGTTGATATGCAAAAATAACCTTTTTCTTTCCCAAAATGGTTATTTTTGCATATCATGTATGAAGACATTCAGCTGTTATAGATATGTAAAATAACTTAATGGCTTTGTTCCATGTGTTCCATCCCCCCAACCAGGTCTTTGGAGGGGTCTGGGGTCTCTTTTAGCCAAAATCACTGTTAAAAACCCTCCCATTCCCCAACATGTACAATGAATTGGTTTCAGGAATGTAAAGGAGCAAGATGCTATTTCATAAATGAGATAATCATTTTCTAAGTTTGTCAGTAAATCTTTCATGACCATGCAGCAATGGAGAGACCTTTCCGTGACATTGAATCACCAAATCCCAACCAGTTTTTCCCTCCAGAGCAAGGAGAGCCTGGCCTCATGGAGAAGCACAGGTCAAGAATGTTGCCAGCCTGTCACAGCACTCCCTGAGCCTTCTCTGTGAACCTTCCATGTGGGCTGGAACCCATATGGTTAATCTACCTAGAGAGGGTGCCACGCTGTGACAGGATGTGCTGTCTGACTTCCATTGCTCTGGAGGTGGAGGTGGAGGGGCATGAGGCAGGTTGCCAGAGGAACATCCCACAAAGAGGGACTTGTGGTTGGAGACCTGTGCAAGCCTGAGCTATTGGACCATGCTGTGCTAAGTGGTGCCCAAGGGAAGACAGGAAGCAAGAGGTGATGCAGGACTCTAGATGTTTCCTGAGGCCCTATCTCATTCCTACCACTAACCTCACTGAGTTCGCTGGATCTAGACTGATCTTGGAAGCTAAGTAGGGCCAGGCTCTGTTAGTACTTGGATGGGAGACTGCCTGGGAAAAATACTGGGTGCTGTCGGATTTTGCTTGCCTGTCCTTTTACTTGCCATCTGTGGGTTATGGTTAGGGGCATTGTTTCATCTTCCTACTGCTCCAGGTACCCGTTGCCCATGTAGGTGAGCAGCTACTTCCCACTTCCCCTTTACCACCCTGGATATTCTGGCCCAGAAACCTCTGCTTAACTGGGGGTTGTGGTGTCTCTCAGTACCAGGCAACCAAATGGAAGAGCCAGCCTCCTTTGGGAACTTAGAGCCCAAAGAGGAAGGAGAAGGAACACCCATGACCAAATCGCCTGCCTTCTGGGATTGGAGGGACTTTCCCAATCATCTCTTTGATTGTCCAGGGCAACCCAGACACCTGGTCCCTGTGGGAGGGTCTTGATTAAAGAGCCTGCTGCACTTATACCACCCTGCACTAACCATAGTCATGGCATATGGGCAGCATAGACACCTGTTTACACTCTCAAAAGAGAGAACCTAACCCTGTGATGGATTTATCAATGTCCCAGCCATTAGAAGCTGGTGAGGAGACTGGATGGGTCACTGGGAGGTTCTAGGAGAGCATCCCAAGGAGAATGACTTGGGACCCACTGCCAGTGCTAGTTAGTAGACTGAATTCTGCAGTGTGAAACCCAAGGGAAGGTAGGGGCTTTCAGGTGAGGTGGGGCTCTGGATGTTCCAGAGAGAAATCTAGAACCAAAACATTGAGCCTGAGGGATCTACTCTGATCTTGGAAGCTAAATAGGGTAAGGACCGGTTAGTAATTGGGTGTGAGAGTGCCTGGGAGGACCTGGCACTGTGGACTTTGGCTTGCCTGTCCTTTTGTTGCCCATCCACAGGCTATGGATATGGGGTTTTCTTTCATCTTCTTCCTGCTCCAGGTACCCCTTGCCCAGGTTGGTGATCAGCCATTCTGCACTGCCCCTGATTACCCTGGGTATACCACCCAGATAGGCCACCATTTCTCTGGAGGATGGGGTCTCTCCCAGCAACAAGTACTAGAGTGGGAGTCAACAGCAAGGGTTTTGGAACTCAGAGCCCAAAGAACAATGAGAATGAACATCCCCATTGAAACTGACCACCCTATGGGCCATGGAGGGAATTCTCAAACCTCCTCTTAGAACCACCAGTGAAACCCTGACACCCCCTCCTTTTAGTAAGACAAGGATCAAGGAGGGTGACTCCCCTTCAAAGACTTCATCACAACTTCACTGTGACCATTTCATTTGACCTGGCACACACCTTCTTAATCCACCTAGGGAAGGTGCCACTCTGTGAGAGGATGTACTGTCTGTCCTCCATTGCACTGAAGGAGGCAGCAGAGGGTCATGAGGAAGGTTCCCAGTAGAGCATTGCAGAGAGAGAGAGAGAGAGAGAGACTTGAGACTCAACCCAACCACGAGCAGGTGGGCCACACAATGCTGGTTTGTGCCCAATTGAAGATGGAAATCTGTAAGGGAGGAAGAGGCTATAAACAACCCCAGAGTCTCCCCACATTTTGACAAGTATCAGTGCATTATTCCTTTGCAGGATTCCAACTTTCCCATCATAAGCATTTCAGATGGAATCATTAGTAAATGGATTTATCCACGTGCTACCTAGTTCAAGTCCCAATTTCCACTTTGAACACATTCATAGAAGTCAAACGATTTGATTATAGAAATAAGAAGGGAGAAGTGGAGAGATTTCTGTTGGCAGCTCATGTTCCTACACCCCAGAACTGAGAACCCTTTAAAGTCTGCAAACACCACAAAGTTTAAAGTCTGTAAATCCCTGTAAGTCCTGCGGTTTGTATAACAAAGACATGGTGGAAAAGAATCTCAGGAATGCCATTATTTTCCAGTACAAAGGGAGCCTTCAAGAACAACCAGAAAATAAGTATATCCTTAAATTTTATCAAGATATTGATGTTTTTTAGTTATAATTGAAATTGAATTATGACACTCTAATTATGGAGATTCCCAACTTGGAAATGTGACAAACACTTGAACATTTCAGGAAGTCAGATAGCCCATTTCATGGGAAGACTCTGAGATGAGGACTCAGGAAAGACAAAATCGGTTCCGCTGATGAACAACAGACAGATGACTCCGAGTATCAATGAAAAAAGCGTACATCAATTGCCATTACAGACTTGAATGACTTAAACACAAGGGTGGTTAAGAGTTAAAAGAGTGATAAATTCAGGGTCAGGCTGGATGAAAGAAAGGCACCACCATCAGAGACAGCTCATCACCAACTCCAAAATCAGTCTGTTTTCTTCCCTGCATGAAATATCTTGAAGGAAATAATAGTGAAATACAGCCCAACCTAACTCAAACTGTACATAGAAAAGCCAAATTATTTTTCGGCTTGGACATTCCTGTCTCTTCATAGCTGGAAATATAAGGGTTTGCACCAGATCTACTTGCTGCTTGTGCTTTATGACAATGTGATTAATGCAATGTTCCATCTCGATTCTTTCAGTGTGAATATGACAGAATCTTTTCCCTGGGTGACACTGGCATAGGAAAGACCATCTAGAAAACATACCACAGAAGTGTTCCCTGGACTCTCATCCAATTTTATTTCTCCACATTTCAAGGATATGGAGTGTGGGAACAGACAGTCTGAGGTCTGAATCTTGGAATTGTCACAAAGAAGTGATACAACTTTAAAAGTGCAAACTTCCCTTTGGAATCTTTACCAGAAATAAGAGAAACAAGGCAATTATCTTAAATAGTTATTTTTCTGTAGTTAAGTGTGGACAACGTATTTTCGTTTTAAACATTGTGTTCCGAAAGATACAAAGAAAACATTGGCCTTAACTCCTATGTTAGATCATTTTGCCTTGATAGATGTTTTTAGAACAGTTCATCCAAAAACTGCACATACACATTTTTGCTTAGTGCATATGGGATCTTTTCAAATGAGATTATTTACAAAGTAACAAAACAAGACCAAAAATTCAAAACATTTGTAATTATATCAGTTTTGTTTTCTGAACTCAGTGCTAAGCAACTAAAATTCAACTCTAAGTGAGAAAAAAAGGCAATTATACCTCATGCTTCTAAAGAACCAATACAACGAAGATGAGAAAAAATGTCTAACAAACAAATGATCCTGAGGTAAATAAAATTTTCCAAAAAAGGTAATAAAAGATGAGATGTGTCATGAATGGCGATAATAAAAGCAGTCTTCACAACTACGGAGGCCAATCAAAAGGGCAAAAAGAACCAACAAAACAAACAAATTAAAAACATGAGAGTAGCACCTACATTTTACCAGTAAGAAAAACAGGACAAGAAAAGTAAACAAAATAAAAAGAAAGAAGAAAAATATAATACCAATCTGTGCAGAAGGTAATGAAATTTTAAAAATAAAGACCGATAACTATAAAGGATAGTTATTTCAACTCATGAATACAACGGACAAATCTTTAAAATATCCATCAGTCCAAAGAAAAGCACAGGTGAATAAAATTTTTTTAAAAATTAAGGAGGAGAATCTACAGCTAACACCAAAAGGAAGAAAAGAATCATTAGCAAATATTATGAGCAGGAATGAAGAGAGAATGCTCACTCTCATCAGTAGTATTCAACATGGTACTGCGTATTTCTAGTCTTAGTTATTGGGCAAGGAAAACAATTAGTAAACACAAAAATAGGAGGCAAAAATGGTCAATACAGGGAGAATACATTATACTATATATGGAAAACCTTCAATATTCCCACAAATTCAGTAATTATTTAAAAATACAGAGTTTAATAATATTAAAATAAACATGTACCTATCTGTCTTGCATGCATATGACAAAAAGTCAGAATAAAGAAATAAATTAAATAACTCCATTTCCAAATCATTGAAGAATTCATAATTCTTTCTGTGAATTAAATACTTCTGCTTTCCATTGCCTGAAGAATTGACTAGTTAGAACCTAACCTAATCAAAGAGATAAAGAAAATACAAACACAATCAACAGAATAACATATGGAAATATGATAAGATCCTGAAGACATTTTCAGAGAAGAGAAAATAAAATAATACACTGTGTAGGGATTGATAAGCTCCACAGATGAAAATGACTGCTCTACCCAAGGCTATTTACATGTTCAATGGCATTTCTATCAAAATACAAATGCCATTATTCTCTGAAGAGTAATGAAAAAATTTCAAAAAGACATGCAACCAAAAAAGATGCCAAATTGTAAAACAATGTTGAGGACCAGCGTAAAGGTGATGGTGTTACTATCCAGGCTACAAAGTTCTAAAAATTAAAACGGAAAGTACATCAACAAAAAGAGACACAGAGAAAATAGTGGCATCAACTCCCAGGTAATATCATTTTGCCTTGTTAGAGATTTTTACAACTGGTCATGTGAAAGATGCATGTTAAATTATTGCATAGGGCACATGGGACATTTTCAAAAGAGATGACTTACCAAGAGACAACACAAGATGAAAAACTGAAAAAAAATTCGACAAATCATTCTCCTTGTTTTGCAAACGCAGTGCTAAGTAACTAAATTTCAATGATAGTTAAAAGGGACACACGACAAATGGTATAGGACAATTATACCTCATGCTTCTACACAAACAACACTTCAAAAAGGAGAAAATGATTTTATAATCAAGATTCCTACAGATGAATGAAAAGGAAAAGGAAAACTTACTGAAACTGAGAGTTGTTGTAGCCAGTTATTACAAAAACAAAAACAACCAAACAGCAGTCTTGGCATCTCTACAGGCCTGACGCAGGGGCAGAGGGAAAAAAAATTCCAGGTGAAACAGCTTCATTTCAGCAGGAAGAAAAACAGACCAAGAAGGGCAAAGTGAATGTAAAGAAATAAGGAAAACACATTCCACATCTGTGTGGCAATTAAAGGGATGTTTAGAAGAGAAACACCCAAGAACTGGAAAGGATAGTCATTTCCACCAACAATTACAACTGACAAACCCTTGCAAAGATTCATCAGCCCCAAAGAAGAACACAGCTGCATCAAATTGGGATCAAAAGGGAAACAGTAGGGCTGAGAGCAGAAGGAATGAAAGATACCTGAATGAAGGCTACACACTGGAAAATGGAAAGAAGACTTACCCTCACTGCTATTGTTCATGGAAATCAGGCAAGGATAAGAATTTAAAGAACACAAAAATAGGGGGAAAGGGAGGGTCACTATTGGCAGATGACATTACATGATATATGGAAAGCCTTAGATCACCCAAAAATAATCTACTTGTTAAAAAGGCTCGGTGAAGAAGTGAAATAAAAAGGAACATCTATCTCTCTGTCATGTTTATATGCAATAATAACAATCAGAAGAAGAAATAAATGAAATAATTCTCTTTCTCATAGACTGAGATAGAATTCGCTAATTAGAACCTAACATAGGTGAAGAGGTTAAGAAAATACATGCTCTATCAGAATGACAAGATATGGAAATGGGATATGATCCCAATGAAATTTAGATGAGAGAAAATAAAATAATGCACCATGTGAAGGGATTGATAAGTTCCACAGGTGAAAATGACTGTGTTCCTGATGGCAAGTTTCAGGTTCAATGAAATTCCTCTCAAAATGCAGTGGTCATTTTGCTCAGAACTGGAATGAGTACTTTTCAAAGGGACATGCAACTGAAAAGGAGGCCAAATTGTGAAAGCCATGTTGAGGACTGGAATGAAGTTGACAGTGTTGCTTTCCAGAATCTGAAATGAGTCTACAGAGTGTTTAAGCTCTAAACAGTGAAGTATCTTCCCAAAAAGAGACACATCGAATGATGGATCGCAGGTCAGGGCTCATGTTTTTAATCTACCAGTGTTCTGATGGGCACCCAGGCTGCCTCCCATTTGGCGATTGTACATAGTGTGGCCATAAACAGAGGTGCATGTGGCACAGGAATCTCCAGGCTCCCACACCTTTGTGTGAGCATCAGCACTTCATTCTTTTCTCTGGTTTCCAAACGTCCCATTGGAAGCCTTTCAGGTGGAACCATTCATAAATGGTTTTTTCTACTTACTACCAAGTCCAAGCCCCCTTATCCCTAGCAAGATAGTCATAGGAGACAGTTTGCTTATAGAAATCAGAAGAAACAAGTAGGGAGATTTGTGTTGCCTTCTCAAGGTCCTACACCCCAGACAAAAGAACCCTCTAAAGTCTGGCCAGAGCATATTCTTTTAAGCCCTGAGGACTGATTGATCTCTCGGGTGGATCAAGAGAATCTGGTCAATGCCATTCTCCTTTGGTTTTGAGGCAGTGTTCAGAAGCAACCACAAAAAGATGATTTTCTTGATTTACAATAAAGGTAGGGATTTTGTTCTTGTTTTGTTGTTGTTGTTTGTCTCAAAATTGAATTTTGACACTCTATTTGTGGAGATGACTGACCTGGAAAAGTGACAAGCCCTCAAATATTTGAGGAAAACAGGTAGCCCATTTCAGGGGAGAAGTCTGACATCCTAACTCAGGAAAGAGGAAATCATTTTTGCTGGTATACAGCAGATATTTGGCATCAAGTATTCATTGCCATAAAATTTCCAATGGTTATAGGAATCATTTTGCCTTCTATCTATGAGAAGGTGGAAATGACTGATGATCTGATCATGGGGCATAGTTTCCTCTCTGACCCCACCCCCTCAGACAGCACTGTAATCCAGCTAAGTCGGGTTCCCAGCCCTGTGGAATAATTATGGCTCTGCCCTTTACAATATAACAGGTGTGCTGAGGTAAGGAAATATGGCCCAAAAGAAAGGTCAGATGAAACTTGCAGAAGAAGATCCAAGGGATGAAAATATTGCCAAGCTAGCAGATGAAGAGTTCAAAGCACTTGTATCAGGATGCTTGCAAAAATTACTGATTATGTTCACAATATGTAGGAAGAAGTGTAGGCTATGTAAAGTGATATGAAGAAAAATGTACAGTGAACCAACATTGAAGTGAAGGAAAAATGATTAAAATCAAAAAGTTGGAACAGAGAGAAGGAATAAACATTCAACCAGAAGAGAATAAAGAAATAGAAATTCAAAGAAAATGAGTAGATCCTGTGGTACTTCTGGGACAACTTTAAACATTCCAAAATCTGAATCTTAGGGCTACCATTAGGCAAAGAGGATGAACAAATGGAAATGTTATTTAAAACGATAATGGTGAAGAATGTGTCCAACCTGGTAAAGAAAAACACATGCAAGTCAAGGAAGCTCATAGAGTCCAAAGAGGAACACACCAAGATGCATAATAAATAAATTACCGAAGATTAAAGTTAAGAAGAGAATCTTAAAAGTATCAAGAGAAAAGGAAATATTTACCTACAAGGGAGTGCCCCTGAGACTATCAGGTTGATTTCTCAAAAGAAAACTTACAGGCAAGAAGTACCTGGAAAGAACTATCCAAAATCATTAAAGGCAAAGACCTACATCCAAGGTTACTTTATCAAGCAAAGCTATCATTTAGAATGGTAGGACAAAGTAAGTGCTTCCCAGATAAGGTAAATTTGAAGGAGGTCATCATCACCAAGATTCTTGATTATAGGAAATGTTAAAGGGACTTATGTAAGAAAAAGAAGATAAAAACTAAGAACAAAAAAAATGACAATAAGCACAACTATCAACAAGTCAACTTAAAGAAAGAAAAAAAATCTAAGCAAACAACTAGAATAGGGACTAGAATCATGGAAATGGAGATGACATGGTGTGTTATCAGTGGGGAGAGAGAGGCTGGGGAAAATGGTACAGGGAATAAGAATTATAAGTGGTAGAAACATAATAGGGGTATATTAAGAATAGCATAGTAAATGGAGGTGCCAAAGAACTTATGTGTATGACCCATGAACATGACCTTAGTTGGGGTGGGGGGACTGGAAGGAATGGAAGTACTCGGCAGAGGGGGAAAGAAGGGAGAAAAATGGGACAAGTATAATAGCATAATCAATAAAATCTATATGAAAAGCAAAAAGTTCACAGAATTTTAATACAACCTCTCACAACAATGCGAGCTGGTGCACTGATACAGATGGTTTCCTAGAACACTCACCCTGTTCAGGAAGCCTCTATTACAAGAGGACTGCACTCTAGGAAAAATTCCTTTGTTGTGTTTCCCCTAATAGCTTTTATTTAAAAATACAAATCTTAAGGTAAATATTCATTATTAAAAATTTAATGTCTTTTTTAGTTTTAATTAAATTCAACATATCCCCACCAAGTCTTGCACTTTTCCAATCAATAACAAAGGTGGTAGATAAATACAAGGTTTATTATCAACACATAAGTAGTCTGGCTGCAAAATAACCAAAGTATATCTCTGTCTAATACCTTTAAAAGTGTTACATATAGAAGAGCAAAGGAACAGACATTACATTAAAAAAACCATGGACCTAAGCTACATGTACACATATATATTCCAATAGAATAAGTCATATAAAACCTACAATTGATTGATATGCCTTTTCATTACTCTTCAATAATGAATCCGTTAGATATACTTACACAGAAGGAATTAAAACGTAGTGTTGCAGGCATTCATTATCATTTATATGAGAAAAAACAAAGATTGTTTACTAGCATTGATGATATAACTAACATTTAAAGAGTACACTGAAGTTTACAAAGCACTTTAAACACTATGATTAATTATCCAGTTAACATTTAATTAATGGCCTCTATGACTGTTTTTACTTTCTTTTTTCTTTTTTTGTATTTTTACTGAATATGCTCCACACTGCATCTCATATCAGCATCCCCCACTCTCTTACTTCAGTCTATGGATCTATCAGTTCTTTGGCTTCTAAATTTCCTACACTATTCTTATACTCCCCCTGTCTATTTTCTTCTTTTGCTTTTGTCAACATTTTCCAGTCACCACATTCCCAAGCCCCACCCACTCCGACATCTCACCCTCAATTTTGCCCTAATTAGCTTTGTGGTTGGTTTCTTAATGCATGTGCCTTGATGACACTTTTCTTTCTTTTCTGTATCTTCCAGCCCACTTCTCCCTCCTGTTTACTGTCAGTTTTTTCTCTTTTATTTCTATGTTGCTGACCATATCTTGCTTGGTTGTTTTTGTTGTTGTTGTTGTTGATGATGATGTTTACACTTATAGGTGAGATAAATATCAAATGATATTTGTATTTTGGGAGGCATTTCATGGAACCTACCCATTGCCTTTGACAGCAGAGTCATTTTCCCCTGTAGGACTCATCAGTCCCTTCAGGTGGTGTAGTATTTTATTTCCTCTCATCTCACGTTTTATTCAGGACCTTATCCTGTCTCCGTATCTTGTCATTATGATTAGAACCTGTATTTTCCTTACCTCTTTATCTATGTGAAATTCTCATTAGCAAATTCTGGCTCAGTCTATGGGAAACGGTATTATGTCTTTTATTTCTTCTTCTGATTGTTATTATTGGATACAAACATGACAGAGAGGTAGGCATCTTTTTTGAGGGGGTTTACCTCTTCACCGAGTCCTTTTAACAATTAAGTTATTTTTGGATGATCTAATGTTCACCATATGTAGTGTAATGTTTTCTGCCAATAGTGACCCCACTTTCCCCCCTATTTTTGTGCTCTTTAAGTTCTTATCCTTATGCAATTGCTGTAGCTAGAGAAATGCAAACTTGGTTTAATCCCAGTGGTGTTACATCTCCATTGCAAGAGAGTTCATTCCATTAATTTGTATTTGTTGACTACAGTGAGTCTCTTGTGTGAAAGAGTACTTTTCTTAGTAGAGAAGAGAAAATGGTTCTCACGGAAACCTCACTGTACATAGGGGTCACAATATCTAGGGTTGTAGCATCCAGGGATTCTCTGAAGGCGAGTGGGGGGTTTTCAAAGTCATGTGACTTTGTCTTGCAGAAAGAGTGGTTAACTGGCTGTGTCCCATCATAGTTCAGAGACAAGAAGCCCTGCTTACTGCTCTTTGAAGGAACATAAATGTCTACATTTCTGGCTAGAGTTAATAACTTTTACACTAAAATGTACAGAACATTAGGCCTACTTTTAACAATATTCACTGCATAAATGTGTTTGTACCCAGTTATTGATGCTATGTACTTTGAATTAAGGCTGAAATAAACCCTCCTCTGAACAGTCCCTTCTGCAGACTTCAGAGGAAATTAGAACCCACAAAGAGTCCTTTATTTTGGATGTCATATGAGGCACAGAGTTGAACCTGATAGAGACTTATTTCAATGAATTTCTGTTTCTCACCTGCAGTGGGTTTCAACAAGTGAAAGAATACTTTCCTGAATAGAGTGGAGAAAATGTATCTCTCACTGAAACCTCACCGCACATAATGGGACTACTACTTTCAGGGTTGTAGCACCAAATGATTCTCTGAAGCTGTGTGGGTGCTTCGAAGTCACATGGGTTTGTCCTCGAGAAATTGTTGAACTGGCAGTGGCTCAGGATATTGAAGAGACCTGATACCCTACCAGTCCTCTTTAAAAGGAACATCAATCTCTAAATTTCTGCATAGATCTAATGACTTTTACATTAAAATCTGCAGAACATTAGGCCTAGGCCACGTTTTAACAATGTTGATGGTAGAAATCAGTGTTTCTACCGGGATATTCTCACAATGTGCCTTGATTTCAGGCTGAAGGTTATGTTCCATTATATATTCTCTTCTACAGAAGTATGATGGAATAACAACCACCTGAAGGGAAAGGAGTAATTTATTTCTAATGTCATATGAAGTTGAAAGTTGAACCTGATTCCTGCCAACAGGTTGGTTTCTGAGTACAGGTTCTCATGTATTGAACTCACCAGAGCTTTCCCTTTCACTCCTTGCCCAATCCAACGCTGTCTGCAACCCAAGCACAGAAAAAAAACTACAGACCCATATGTACTTGGTGTTATAGTATTTTCCACCAGAAAGTGTCAAGGGTCTTTGAAAAGAATATGTTTTACCTGAAGTCCATACAGAATGATTCATCACATTTTAGGAGATGGTGTATTTTTGAACTTTAGGCACTGTTGCTAAGAGAGCCAAATCCTACCAGGTAGAAATCACCCTTAAGCTTGGAAAAACACTTTCCTGTACCCCTAAGTAAATGAGAAACTGCGTTGGGAAGATTAGTTGACTCTTGGGTTTCTACTTTGCTCATTAGATTTAGCACAATTACCAGTTTGAGGTGTTAATACAGATGCTTGGCCAGATTTTTACACACTGCAATGTGTCATGGAAATTGATCCTCTCTGAAATTAAAAGTGTACCTGGGGAATGGATATATTCCTAGGTAGCCACTGACACACTTTTGCCAGTGGAAAAGGGTCAGCGGATTCTACTGGTTACATCCGCTTGGACATACAAGAAACTGCTGGTGCACAGGTTAGGTAAAGTATTCTTCCCAGAGGGATGACGTTTTCCGCCAAGAACATACCTGTATATTCCACTCCACGGTGTTTAAGCAATAGGACTAGGAATTGTGAAGAGATACAAACAAAACCCTGCACTTCACATTTGCCCCATGCATTTCTTTCGAGAAAACTGTGGTGAAGTTTTCAAAAACGTCCAGACCCTTTTGCACTAAGATGGTTTCTTCGGAAGCCGGTGTTTGGCAACCACGTCTGCAAAGCTTCCCAGTCAAATCTTCATGTGCAATGCAGTGTGTGGAGTGTAGGAGGGTTCTGTGACAGAAGGAGTGCAGGTCAGGATAAATCTATTCCAAGGGTGCTATGGAACCTATTTTCTATGTAGAAAACACAGAGTGGATATATATGATTGACTGCTCAGGATTCTCCTGAGCATCTGGCACACGTTGTTCTCTAAAATGTTTTTTAAGCATAAACACATGACCCACCTAGGAAAGTGATGCCAACCTACAGCATGACTTCTGCACTACTGAATCCTCCCAAACAAGCATGGGGAAATGGAAAGGTCCATGTACAGACCTCAAAAATCATGTCCTTTTAGACCTCTTGGAGAAGTGTTTGAAAATAGCAAGAATACTTCTCACTATTATAATTTAATCGTAATCAGGTTTCTGGCAAAGACATCTACAGATATCTGTCATGAAATATTGATACCCATTTGGTTTTGTGATAAAAAGTATTTATGTCGGAGGTAAAAAAGTGCTGGTTAATGGAGAACGTATTCTTGGTTGGTGGCTGAAACACTTTTGTCTGTTCGAAACTGTCAGTGTGTTGAAATAGTTATTTCTGTTCTGATAATCATCTTTGACAGAGTTTAAAGGAAAGTATTCTTCAAGCGGAATAAAGTATTCCACCTGAATTATTCTTGCACTGTCTGCTACATGACAATTACACTACTGGATTCTGAATATTAAAGAGAATAAAAACATAATAACCCACTTATATGCCTCAACATGCAATTCCATCAAGAATTCTGTAGTGTAAACTTTGAAGAATTAAGATACATTGGTAGTGACATCATTTTGTACTAAGCGTGTTTTCTGACAATCTGTATTTCACATGTTCTAGGCCAAGTTTACTTTCACATTTGAGTATAGGTGAATGCCTGTGCTGTCTGAGATAAGGAGAGCTGGTAGGGAAAATATACATTCTGATGGAAAAACTGAAAAGTTTTCCAAATACCAAACTCACAGAGGTTTCCCTTCATGATCAGCGTTGGAGTGAAGTAAGTATCTTGCACACATTGTTGTCTAAAGTATTCTTTCAAGGAGAAACTCATGATCCCTGTAGGATTAGGATGTATAGTCTACCACAGGATTTGTACACCATGAATTTCTCCATCTTAGGTCAAAATCAAGAAATCAGTTGACTTAGGGTCTGCAATATGCAATTCACTTGATAAAACTCTCATGAAGTGGTGGGAAACCTCATAGTGCTTCAATCTATGAGTATTCCATAGGACAGGTGTTTTCTGACACACACTTCTCCACAGTTCCTCGCCACAGATTTTTACTCATTGCAATATGTCATGAACAGTAATTCTTCCTGTGATAAAGAAAAAATGCACGTCAGGAATGGTTACATTACTAGGCAGGTACTGACAAACTTTTGTCTGTAGAAAACTGTCAATAGATTCAATTGGTTACCACAAATTGGACATACAAAAAGCATCTCACACACAGTTTTAGGTAAAGTATTCTCTCAGCTGGGATAAAGTTTTCCACTGAGAAAATGCATGTATATTCCATTCCATGGTGTATACATAATAGACCTATGAATCCTGAAGGAATATAAACAAAATAGTCCTCTTTCTGTCTGCCACATGCATTTATTTGAGAAAACTGTGGTGAAGTTTTCAAAAAATATCAAGACCGTTTTGCACTATTATTCCATAGGAAGCAGATTTTTAGCAAACATGGCTACAAAGTTCCCAGGTCTCACTCCTCACTAATTTCCTTCATTATCCTTATAATCAGCGTTTTGAAGTCTGTATCTGAAAAGTTTGCTTTTCTCCATTTTGTTTAGCTCCTTTTTTGTTGTTGTTGTTGAAGTTTTGATCTGTTTTTTTCACTTAAACACTATTACTTTGTCTCCTCACTTTGGTAGCCTCCCTGCGATTGTTTTTAAGTGTTAAGTAGAACTGCTTTGACTCCATGTCTCATTGTGTGTCTTAATGCAGTAGGTGCCCTGTAGAGTCCAGAGTCACAACACCCCCTATGGCCCAGCCTGGATATTTGAGGTGCACCCTTCAAGTGTGCTGACTATACCCTCTACTTGTATTTGAATCTTGATTGTTATTAGCAGATCAATGGGAATGATTTACCTAGGAAAGTCAGTTGACCATTTGCCTGTGTCCATTGGTCACAAAACTCCCTCCTCCATGGTGTATCAGCTGTGCAGAGACAGAGTGATGGTGTTTCACTATGGTCTGTAGAGATCCACAGAGTGAGCATGCCAAGGTCAGCACCAACCTGTGTTCTACCTGTGGACACCTTTTCTAAGCTATAAAGCATCTGAGATGTCTCTTAGTTGTGCTGGGTTTGGAATGTCCCAGGAGAGGTCAAGCTGTCTTTATAATCTAGATGCTGTTAATGCTGGACCTGGGGCTCACTGAGGCCACCTCTTGCCCATTTGGCAGAATTTAGGAAGTTGTGAAGCATGAGCCAAGGCCAACCATTCACATGGAAAAGCAGTTTGGGTGGACCTATAAGGTGGGTGGGACAGTGTCTCTGGGGATCTCCAATGTGGGTTAAACTGTGTTAGCCAGGTTGTTCGAGTTTCAGATATGCAACCAACCAACTGACTCCGTTGGAGGAGGGTTTAGCAAACAGGCAAGGCTTGTACTTGCCATGATGCCAGACACTTCAGCTTCTCCAGTTTGCTACTGGTGTCTTTCAAGCTGCCACTCCAGTGCTAGAACTCAGAGGGAGTGAGTATAACTAGGTGAGTCCCTGTGTGGGTTCTTTAAAAGGAACTGCATAGGGCTCCAGCAGTTTCATCTCCTGACACAAACCCTGCTGATTTTCACAGCCAGAAGTCATGGGAGCTTATCTCCCTGGCACTGAAATCCTGGGTTTGGGGGCCTGCTCTGGGTTTGGATCTCCTTACTCTTAAGATATCCTTACTGAATTTCTATCCACCATACTTGGTTGTGGGATCAGTTCATTTCATGTCTTCACCCCTCTTACCAGTGTGGATGGACATGGTTTCTTCTTTAATTTCATAGTTGTTACGCCTGCACTAAAATAGATTTTTGAGGTTTATGAGGATGGTTGTTCTATATTTTAGTAATTTTGATGTGGTCATGTAAAGATGAAAGCCATAACTGATTATGCTCCATCTTGACAGGAAGTCTTCTTCAATTTTTAGTTATAGCCTTCCTGGGTACAGTAGTATTGATTCTAGGTCCTTATTTTTCATCATTTTGAATATTTTGTGCCAGCCTCTTCTGGTCAATAATTTTTTTTTGAGAAGTCAGCTGAAAGTTTATGTGAACTCATTTCTATGTAACTATCTTTCTTTAACTGTGTTTAAGATTCTCTCTTTGTGTTTAACTTTTGCTATTTTCATTATGATGTATCTTGGCATTGGCCTCTTTGGGTTCATCTTTTCTGGGAAGCTGTGCTTCTGGTCTTGTCTGTCTATATATTTCAGCAGGATATGGATGTGTTCTGTCATTATTTCTTCGAATAGGTTCTCAGTCCCTTATTTATCTTCTCCTTCTGGTATCACTATGACACAAATGTTGTTGCACTTGATGCTATTCCAGAGGTCTCTTAAACTACCCTCATTTTTTTTTAATATTTTTTTCTTTTTTGCTGCTATAACAAGGCATCTTCTGCTCCCTTGTCATTTAAATTGTTGGTTCATTCCTCAGTTTCATCTAATCTGTCTTTGATTCTTCTTAGTGTATTCTTCATTTCAGTTTTTGCATTATTTTTGCTCACTGGTTCTTTTTTATGATTTCTATCCTTTTTAAATGCTTACTATCTCTTTGTTTAAGTCTCACTGAGTTCATCTATTTTTCTCCTAAGTTCTTTAAACATTCTTATAACCATTTTTTCTTTTACCTCTACCTCTGATAGATTGCTTGAATCTATTTCATTTAGTCCTTTTTCTGGGAATTTCTCCTGTTGTTTTTTTTTATTTGAGGAATGTTTCTTTGTTTCTCCATGTTTGCAGTTGCTCTGTATTTGTTTCTGTGTATTAGCTAGGTCTGTTATGTCTCTCAGTCTCGGTAGGGTGGCCTTAAGTAATAGGTGCCCTATGGGGCTCAGTGGTAGTCTTTTTGATCACCAGAGCTAGGTGCTCTAGAATGTATCACTTATAGGCTTTGTGAGCCTTTTTCTTATAGTCAAGTCTTGATTGTAGCTGACACCTTTATGTGTGAGATTGACCCTAAGGCAGGTTGAATGTGAGGATTGACCTTGACCACAGAGCAAAAGCTACTGTGTGAAGGCTGGCCCCACAAAGTGGAATTCATCTCAGCAGGTTCTACTCCACAGAAACTACTACTTTTTGGATACTTCGCTGTGGAGTTAATTGCAGTATTCAGATTTGGTCTGAGGTTTAATTGGCTCTGGGGTCTCTTGCCAGGGGCTCTGTTGTAGGCTAACGTCAGTTGCTGCTTTAGACCAGCCCAAAGCTGCCTGTTAAAAGCTACAAAGTGATCCAGAGTTGGAAGCTGTGCTTGGTTGGATACATGTGGGAGAGGCCACTCTGCCCACTGAGGCCAGCTGTCACCAGAATCAGGATTGTTGTACTCCAGCAATAAGTACACGGCATTCTGAAACCTGTTACTGCCTGCAGGCTGCCAATAAGCCTCAGCCACTGAAAAAGCCTCAGGCAGCTCATGAGTTGGGTGAAGTAGAGTCTCAGAGAGTAACCAGGGTGGGGTGAGTAGTATTCATAAGATTAAGGCAGATACAGAATTGGCACCAGTGTGGAATCTGAGACCACTCAGCAAAATTCTGCCACCTTAAGAACCAGTTGTCACCTGCTTAAGGACCTTTGTTTTGGGAAGGGTTTTTGGGAGTCATCCCGGGGGAACAAGTGGAATTATTCAGGCTAATACAGATTCAAGTTTGGCTCTGTGGGGGATGGTTCAACACAGGGATAATGGGGACTACCCTCCAGTCCTTGTCCTGAAGCCTCACAACTCAGTTTCTCTCTCCATATCTCTGGAATCCCCCAAGCTTGACTGGGATTTTTTGAGAGTTAAAAAACAAAAAAATTCAATAGGGCATACTGGCTATTGCTGAAAGGACTTTTGAGGTCCTCCCCCTCCCCCACTCTCCAGTTACTGTCTCTTTGCTAGAGTGCAGAGTGAGTGTCTACCTGAAAGATTTTGTGCTCTGGCTCTTTAAGGAGACCCATGGGTTTTCAGCAGCTTTACATCTCACCTGGATGGGTGGACAGGATCTCCATTGATTTTCAGAGCCAGGTGTTATGTGGGCTCTTCTTCCCAGCACTGGTGTTCCGAGCTGGGAGTCCCAGTGTGTTCTGAAACCCCTAACTCTTCTGGGGGCCCTCTGTAGCTAAGATGTTCCTCTGGATTCTCAAACACCACACATGGGTATGTGACCAGCCCATTTTACCTCTCTGTCCTTCCTACCTGTCTTGATGCGGTTTCTTTTTTCAATCTTTAGTTATGGGATTTCTTTAGACTTAAAATGGTTACCCAGGTTGATCCATAATTTAGATGTAATTTTGATGTACTCTTGGGAGGAGGTGAGTATACTGTTCATCTACTTCACCATCTTCACCAGAACTCTGAAACATTATCTGTCTTTTTAATTACACTTATCCTAGTGGGTGTAAAATTTTATCTCATTTGTGGTTTTGATTTGCATTGTTCTGGTAACTGATGATATTGAGCATCTTTGTGTGTGTGTGTGTGTACGCGAGCGCCCATTGGTTATTTGTGTGTCTTCTTTGGCAAACTCTTCAGATTCTTTACCCATTTTTAAATTAGATTGTCTTTTTATTATAGAGTTATAATAGCTCTTTTTATACTCTAAATACAATCCCTTGCTAGATATATGATTGGCAAAGAGTTTCTTCTGTTCTGTGGATTGTCTTTATACCCTGTTAATTATGTCTTTTGAAGCACAAAATTTTTCAACTTTGATGATGTCTGACATATATTTTTTCTTTTACTGTTTGAGGTATTTCAGAAACCATTGTCTAATTTAATATCATGAATATTCATGCTTATATTTTCTCTAAAAGTTTTATTGTTTTAGCTTTCATATTTATGATTTTGATTCATTTTGAGTTAATTTTCATATATAATATTAGGTACTAATCCAACTTTATTCGTACCCAGTTGTTCCTATATCATTTGTTGAAAAGCATACTCTTTACTCACTGTATTGTCTTGGTGACAATGGGGAGTGTGTGCTAGGAAATATTGCTCCCTGTCACCTGAGAGAACTGAAAGGTGTCTTGCTGACAACTCTTTTCCTTACAGTGATTTCTGCTCATTGTTGCTAAATAATTGCTATGGACATTTATGGGACAGACAGAACATATTAAACACATACAGAGGTCTCATAGGTGAGGATCTTTTTTTCTGGAAAGAGCTTTAAAAATGTAATACTAGCATCTCTGTTGCACTCGGGTTTTTGATAAGTTTTCACACATTGTCCATTCACTGCTGGGGCATGGTGCAAAGGGGTCTTGAGAGAGTACCTCACTGAGGCACAGTTTTTGAACAACCTTGACATTCAGTCTCAATGGGAGAGCAAAAGTTATGGGGATAGGGAATTGCTAGATGAGGAGGAAAGAGCCTGAGTAGAAGGTAAAGAATGGGAGCGATGATGTGTAAGGAACCTTCAATGTCTTTCAAACTGGATCCAAAGTAATATTATTATTCTCAGTGGAGGCTCAGACAGAAGTTTTGCAATATAATATTATCAGAAGATTCATGGGTAAGCAAGGATTTTCATTCATTAAGTTTTTGAATGCACTTGTTGATTTTTACAAAGTTTAAGTCAAATGTAGGAATAGAATCAGGGCAGAGAAGGGGGAGCAGGATGTCACCTCAGAATTCAGAAATGTTCATCTCACTGCAATGCAGAGTGGGCATTATCTGTGTTTGGGGGATTGTGTGGACATTGAAGCCAGCTTTACTTCTACACTGGGGAGAGTGCAGGGGAGGCTGAATTAATAAAGTATGGTCCTTCTTCCCAAGGGGCTCAGTCTTCAGAAAGAAATATGTATATATGCATATTTTATACTACCATGTTATAAGTGCTTTCTATGTACAAAGTGGCATAGGAACAGAGTGACTATGCCTGGAACTCAGGGAGGCGTTAAAAAAGAGATGACATTTGAACCAGGCCTTCAAAGGAAAAACAGGAGCTCTGTATCAGTGAAGAAGAAGGGAAGAGATGATCTTAAATTGTTCAGGTGAGCAAGTCATTTTCAGTTGCTTCCTATGATGTTTGCTTCAATGAAAAGAGGACCAAACCTTTAGAGATTGTGAAATTATGAAATATATCATTAATCTTTTCAGTTGAGCAGTGAGTATCTTCAGCGTGCCCAGCTCTGTGCTCTGGAGTGCCTGGCATGTGGCATTAGCTGCTCTTCATAAAGAGAGGGGATTCCATGCCACACTGAGAGCCCAGGCAGTAGAAACTGGAAGCAGGACCAGAGTTCCTGAAGCTGATGCAGAAATCTCCCAGGAAAAGGATAAGGGTCTCTGCTTACTGTCTAAATCTTGAGTTCCTAAGGGTGTCACATGTGTACTGGCTCAAGATTTAGAGTCATGAAGAAGGTAAATGTATCCAGTTCCAGGGAAAGGGGAGTTCTGATTTTGGTGTCTGATCTTTAATCAATAGCATTAGGCTTTCTGATTGAAGAGTCTTAATTTGATAACCTCCCAGAGGAGTTATTTGTTTTGCTATGGACATATTACATGACTTCCTGACTACCAGAAAGACAGAACCAGCTTCCCAACAGAGTGGAGACGCTGCTTTCTCTAAGTTCCCTTCATGTCAAGACCCAGAAATGAGCTTGGTTTTCATCACAGCTTAAAAAAATTAAATCAGGGCTGGAACTGACCCTGGTTAGTTCAATACTTCTGCCCCTGGAAAGACCACAAAAGGTCCTTAGGGGACTGCCCTGGCCAGGTGAAAATAGGTCCTAATGACAAAGAGAATCCATGATTTCCTGTTTAGAGGATCTGAAAGAGCACCCTTGATTACATTAAAAGAATTCAAGCGGCACTTTTGGTATTTCCTCATTTGTTTTTCCAGTTTCCTTCACATTGCAGACCTGGCATCATTGAGAAGTTAGAAAGAGAGCCTTCAAAAAGGCTGTGAGACTGTTTTGGGAGCAGCTGTGAAGTGAAAGAATTGGTGTGCTCAGGCAGCTGGAAGGAGGAATGACCTGGTGGAGTTCATTCTGCTTCCAGCACTTGGGCTTCAACCCTGATCACTGTGCACAAAGAACTCCATCCTACTGACTTATTTTATTTTCTTCATAGCACTGCTAGCTAAAATCAGCTTATTTATGATCCATTTCTCTCTGTAATGTAAGCTCCTTAAGGCCAACCTTGTCTCATTTTATGCCATGGAGTATTATGGGTGATCAATTAATATGTGACTGAATAGTTGATAAAAGAATATGAAAAAAAAATTACCTAGACTCTGAAGTCCAAACTGAACACATATTTTTCTGGACTTATAATTAAAAGACCACATCCTAGTCATTCTTAACATTTTTCAGTTGAACCCCTAACCTCATTTTCTTATCTGTGAAATTCAACCCTACCTTGAAGTGTCATTGTAGGAATTACATAAGATAATACATGCGAAAACCTTTCTACACTTTGAAACATTATGTAGACATAGAGTGTAGTTGATATCTGATTTTCTTTAGATTTTATTTTATTTTTAGACAGAGGAGAAGGGAGAATGAGAGGGAGAGAAACATCAATGTGTGGTTGCCTTTCACACGCCCCCTACTGGGGACCTGTCCCACAACCCAGGCATGTGCTCTGACTAGGGAATCAAACTGGCGACCCTTTGGTTTGTAGGCCAAAGCTCGATCCACTCAGCTACAACAGCTGGGACCAATATTTAAGTTTTATCTATTCATCATGTCTTCCTTAGGGGACCTACCAGCTCCCATGGAGATTTTTCACTGGCCTGTCAATCACAGTAGCAGGCCACAGTGATCGGCATGTGACCTGGGCCTGGAAAGCCATCCCCTCCCTTGGGACAGTGATTGGTTTGAGTGCTGAGCACATGATGCAAATAGGGTCAATTAGTATTTGTGCTAAGAGAAAAAAACAAAACAAAACTATGAATCAGAGCAGTTGAAGGGTATTTTCTCTGTCGCAAGGTGAAAATAAGCCTTTGTGCAGATGAAATAGACAAATGGAAATGAGATATGCATGGTGACAAGGTGATTTCTGGTGCCCTGGTTTCTAATTCTAGCTCCTGATTGTTATATACCTGGAGTTCTTAATTCTTTGAACCCTCTTAGGTATTTTTCATTTTGAAAGCCAATATTTTGCTTAATTAGTTTGAGATGGTTTTCAATAGCATGCTACTTAAAGGAGTTATTGTTGGTCATTCATTTACTCATGTTTTCATTTGTTAATTCAGTCATTAATATGAGGGCTATCTGGAAAAAGTCCAGCTATTGTTAATATAATGAGAATCATTTGCATGGCATTGATGTAACCTGGCAACCAAGGAGAGTGGACTGGAATGCACATTCGCAAACAGTGATGACTTCACTGTACTAGTAAGTGGGGGAGTAGACACCATTGTGAGCATGTGTACTGCTACTGCATGGCCATTGCATTCAAAATGATTGAGCAAGTAGAGTGATGAATCCGCATCAAATTTTGTACTAAGCTTGAACATTCCTCCACAGAAACTATTTGGGTGCTTTAGAAGGCCATAGCTATGGGCAACTGGTGTTTGGCAGCTTCATCATAACAACACATCCACTCATGCATCATATCTCATGCAGAGTTTTTTTGTGAAGCATCAAATCAACCAGGTGACTCAGCTCCCTACAGTTCAGATTTTTCATCTTGTGACTTCTGCATTTTCCCAAAACTAAAATCACCTTTGAAAGGGAAGAGATTTCAGACCATCAGTGAGATTCAGGAAAATAAGATGGGGCAGCTGATGGGAACTGGGAGAACTGTGTGAGGTCCTAATGTGCCGACTTTGAAGGGGCTAAGGTGTCATTGTCCTATGTACAACGTTTCTTGTATCTTGTATCTTCTTCAATAAGTGTCTGTTTTTTTCATATTACATGGCTGGATACATTCTGGGAAGACATATATATATGTAATTATACAATTACATATACAATTTTATATGTATATGTAATTGTTTCTTTTAAATTTTATTTTTGCATTTGTTTCAGGTGCACAGTTTAGTGGTTAGACAATCATATACTTTATCTAATACCCCCCTGGATATTTCTAGTACACAACTGGCACCATATATGTAGTTATTACAATATTATTGACTATATTCCCTGTCATTTAACAAAGATTTATTGACTATAAAACACCATTGTTGTGCAACAAAGCAATAGATTAACTGATCTTTGTTCCTGGTTCCTAGGAGAGAACTTCTAAGCCCTTGAAAGGAGTGCCTTTTTATTCATGGTGACCTTTTGGACAACACCTGAGTTTATGCTAAGGAGATGACTCAGGGTGGGGCAGGTCATGCCAGGGAGACAAACCTTGTGGTTAGAGGTTTAGGGCTTAGAGCTAGGTGATATTGGTCTGACCTCCTTCAGAGGGGAGGGGGTTTGAAAACTGGGTTCAGTCAAATGGTGGTCAATGATTCAGTCAATCATACCTCTGTAGTGAAACCCTAATACAAATTCTGGGCACCAAAACTCACTAGAGTCTCCTGGTTGGTGAACACATCATTGTACCTGGTGGCAAGAAGAGAAGGCACAAAGCTCTGCATTCACGATTCTCCCAACCTCTTCATGGGGCTGGTCCTGATTTGTATCTTTTATCATAAATTGTAATTGTAAATATAATGATTTGCAGTATTCTGTTAGTTGACCCAATGAATTCTCAAAGCTAAGAAAATTAGAGTTGTGGAAACTTCAAGTTTGCCACCATCAGGTTAGAATATTGCTGGACTTAGATAAAGACTGAGGCAGGATGGCATGACCAGTCTGGAAGTGAGTTCTTGCAAAGTCGCTTGTAGGGACAGAGCCAATCCCAGAGGAAGCCCAGCCTGTTTTCATCCTCTTCCCCAATTCAGAGTTCTCTTCATGCCAGTCCCTCAGTGTCCTGGGATAGGATCTGCAAGGGCTAAGTGGTCAGCTGAGAGGTCCAGGGCTAGGATGGACTCCATCTCATGTTTCCATGGAAACATGCTTTATAAAGGAGTGAAGGAGCCCCTTGGGAGTCGTGACAGTGGCAAGAATAGAAAAGGAACCAGCTAGAGCTACCATAATTTTGGCCAAGTCTGCCCAAGTCATTCTCCTAGAGCTGTGATGTCACAGTAGAAGCACTGGATTTGA